>ML791375.1:394429-405881 GCA_009831015.1 Picea engelmannii
GAACCTCCCAACCTTAGACCACACTGCTCATCACTCACAGTAGTGGGTCACCCCCGAGTTGGGACTAAACTCCACCAGGCAAGGGATTCTTATTCTTGGCAAGGCTAACAGGAAAGTCACACAGTTCAACAGGAAGGATTCTCTTAGGAGCCACTTACGCCCACTGCTCACAGACTCTCATTCCCCACATGCATGTCCCACCCCATGAGTATACACCTTCATTGTTCACACAATTCATCGGTTTCTCCACCTCCCTTCTGCGGCTTTAGCAACAGGCCGGACTGGAATTCTCAGAGCTATGTAGTTGCTACTAGACTCCCTCCAGGAGAATCCACTTCCTCTGCACACTCTCTCACCTGGAGAGAGTTGCTCATAGGCCTGTCAACCTGCCTCTTCAACCACAGGCCTGACAACCTGCCTCTTCAAACCACAATAGAAAAATCTAGTAAGGCAAGGGGCGGCTCAGTAAATTATAGAGGTTTGCGATGGCAAAAGGTTCAACAATGGTGGAATTGATTGGTTGCATGCTTGCTCAGTGCGTGAGTGAATTCATGAGGATATATGGCAAGACTTGTCAGAGTGGTGAGAATGGTGAGTGTGTGAGAGAAAATTGTATGTGCGTCCACCTCTGTGCGTAACCCCCAAACAACAAGAATTCCCACTTAAAACTGCATGTGCCTGAGTTGACACATGTCGCTCATGAAACACATTCCTTTCTATTTGGAAGTCATTCCTTCTTCCCAAAGGAACTTAGGATAAAAACATATCATTCTAATCAACTTTTGGAATAATAATAAATTATTATTCTCTTGGACTTAATCCCTTAAGCTTAGCCCCTCTTTCCAACCTCTTAGCCCCCTCTCCCTTACCCAGCCTAGTGGAACTTAGTCCCCCATACTCTTTCTTCATGGTCGGTCTACATGCATCGATGTTGTTTATATTAATAATATGAATATTTACATGTACAAAATAGGCTCCTGGCCTTTAACACCTAAGCTCCCCAGCCTAATAACACATAAGCCTACCAGCTTATAATTGCTCGGCTCACCATCCTACAAAACATGTTTACAATTCATAAATACAACGGGGGCTTGTCCTTGGGGATATTACAATCCCCTCCCCTTATTTTTGCACTGTCCTCAGTGCAACTTATTTACACAACATCATCAAGATTTTCAAAATCTTCAAAAAGATGCGGGCATTTTGCCCGCATAGCATCCTCATGCTCCCATGTCGCGTCCTTGGGACCTTACCAGATCCACTGGAACTTTACAATCCCTATGGATCGATTCCAGAGTTGTTTTCTCTTCCAATCCAATATGTGCATCAGATACACTTGCAAGGCGCCTTCTTGTTCCACCTGAATCATATTTCAATCGATAACATGACTAGCATCATGTATATATTTCTTAAGAAATGAGACATGAAACACATTATGTATAGTCATGAATGCAGGCAATGCAAGCATATAAGAAATCGGTCTAATCCTTTCTAGGATTTCAAATGGTCCACAATATATGGCTACCAACTTGGAACAGTTTCCCAGCTTCAGGGAACTTCTATTGGATTTCACTTTTAAGAAAACATGATCACCCACTTTAAACTCCCTGTGGCTTATGTTTTTATCAGCATAATTTTTCTGCCTGTCTTGGGCAGTCTTGAAATTCTGCTTAATCTTTAGCATTTGTTCTTCCATTTTCTTGAGCAACTCTAGCCCAATTATTTCTCTATCAGCTAGGTTGTCCCAGCTTATTGGTGTGTTGCAATTTCTACCATAAAGTGCTTCGAACGGGCTTATCTTTAGTGATGTTTGATACCCATTGTTGTAGGAAAATTATACCAAGTGTAGATAATCTTTCCATTTAGATGGTTTTTCCATCACATACATCCTTAGCATATCCTCTATCACTTGGTTCACCCTTTATGTTTTCCTATTAGACTGAGGATGATAGGTTGTGTTGAAGTTCAGGTTCATTCCGAACCCCTTGAATAATCCCCTCCAAAACTTTGAGGTAAATTTTGGGTCTCTGTCAGACACAATTGTCTTGTTAATACCATGCAATTGTGCTAGTTCCTTCATATAGATATCATCAACATTAGTTTCCTTGTGAGTAGTCTTCAATGGAATAAAATGGGCAGCTTTCGTAAGCTTTTCCACCACCACCATGATGGAATCATGTTGCTTGCTTGTTCTGGGCAATCCTGTGATGAAATCCATCGTCACCACTTCCCACTTCCACTCAGGAATGGGTAATGGTTGTAGCAACCTAGTTGGATGCCTATGTTCAGCTTTGACCTTCTGACACTCCATACATCTGGCGATGTATTCTACAATTTCCTTCTTCACGCCTGGCCAAAAGTAATGGCTATTGACTGCTGCCACTGTTTTATGATATCTAGGGTACCTAGCATAAGGCACATTATGCATTTCTTTCAAGATCATAATTCTCAATTCCTGAGAACTAGGTACATAAATTTTGTTTTTGTACATGAGTGTTCCATCAGCGTCCAATTTATAATCTTCAACTTTCTGGTGCATTTTACCTTGTTGCAATTTTGTCACCAATTCCATGTACTTCCAATCAACTTTTGCAGTTTCCAAAATTCTACCTTTAACATCAGTTTGATACATGCTAATGGTTGTAGCATGTAGTTCATGCACTCTCCTGTTGAGTGCATCAGTCACTTTGTTCTCCTTTCCTTTGATGTGCTTGATTTCAAATTCATACTCACAAAGGAATTCCAACCATCTACTCTACCTATCATTCAAAGTTGGTTGATCAAACAAATACTTCAGACCACTATGGTATGTCCTCAGCTCAAACCTCTTCCCCATGAGGTAGTGCCTCCATTTCTTCAGAGCATGCACTATGGCTGCCAACTCCAAATCATGAGTTGCATAGTTCATTTCATGTTCCTTCAACTTTTTGGATTCATAACATACCACAAACCCATTCTAACTGAGGATTCTACTCAGTCTTTCTTTGCATACATATGTACACACTACAAAACATTCATTTGGATATGCAATCCTCAGGATTATAGCACTGGTTAACAACTGCTTCAATTCCTGGAAGCTTTTTTCACATTCTTTTGTCCATTGAAATTTCACCCCTTTTCTTTGTAATGAAGTGATTGGGTGAGCAATTTTCGAAAACCCTGCAATGAATCTCTTGTAATAGCTAGCTAGACCCACAAAGTATTTGACTTCTCTCACATTCTTAGGTTTTGATCATCCTCTAATGGACTCTATCTTCTCAGGGTCCACTGCTATCCCTTTCTCTGAAATGATATGTCCCAAATAATGAATTTGTTTTTGATAAAATGAGCACTTGCTCAATTTGGCATACAGTTGGTTCTCTCTTAGCATCTGTAATACCATTTTCAAGTGTTGTTCGTGCTCTTCTTCTATCTTGGAATACACAAGGATGTCATCCAAAAAGACAATGACAAACTTGTCTAAATATTCTCGGAATACATCATTCATTAAGCACATGAAAACCACTGGTGCATTTGATAACCCAAATGGCACCATTGTGAACTCATAATGACCATACCTTGTCCTGAAGGAGGTCTTACTAATCTCTTCATCTCTGATCCTTACTTCATAAAATCCTGACCTGAGATCAATCTTTGAAAATATCTTTGCATCATTCAACTGATCAAAGAGATCATTGATCATTGGCAAAGGATACTTGTTATTTATAGTTACTTTGTTCAACTGTCTGAAATCGATGCACAATATCAATGTCCTATCTTTATTCTTCACGAACAATACTGGGGCACCCCAAGGTGACACACTTGGGCGTATATACCCCTTCTTCAAAAGTTCTTCAAGCTACATTTGAAACTCCTTCAACTTTGGTGTACTCATTCTGTAAGGAGTCTTTGACACTGGGGCTGCTCCAGGCATCAGATTTATAGAGAAATAAATATCTCTCTTTGGGGGTAGTCCTAGTACCTCCTTGAATACATCTTCAAAATCTTCCAGGACTGCATGATCCTCTAGATTTGGCACCTATTTCCTCCATATGGGCTGCAAATATTTGACATCCCTTCCTCAGACACTTTTTCAGCTACATTGCTGAAATTTCTCTGATAGTCACTGCCCTAGGGATTCCCTGTACTTTCCTTAGGTTTCCTTCCTCATCTAGGCAAGTGAATGCCTTGTTACGACAGTCTAAGATGGCATGGTGTTGGTCCAACCAATCCATCCCAATTAGAGAGTCATAGAAACCTAAAGGCAAGATGTTCAAATCTGCTATAATATCCCTCGACTGAACCCAAATGTAAATATAATCCAAGTATATTAAGCTAGCGTGTTGATTAGACATCATTTTTGTAACACACCTTTCATGGCATGGTGCGCGCATATACTGCGCAGTAAATTGATGTAATGTGCACATTTATGGATACCACATGCAGTAACTAAAGTGCGTGCAACCTTAAAGAAAGAGGATACAGCGCGCAGTAACTAAAGAGCGTGCAACCTTGAGGTCAGCAGATACCACACGTAGTAACTAAGGTGCGCGCAATATTAAGGTCGGCAAACCTTTATGTATATGATATGCATTATAGGCTGGTGAGCCAGTATTATAAGTCATAATGCTTATGTTTTGGAATTAGGCCAGAGCGCCTAGATGTTAAAGGCCAGTGCGCCTATTTTTGTATATGTTTCATGATTAATATAAAATACATCGTTGTGCGCCTAGATTCCAACCAAATAGGGAAAGGGAGGGCCTAAAGTTAAGAACAGGGCTAAGCTACAGAGCTTGAAGCCGAAAAGAAATATTATATTAATATTTCTTAAAAACATAAAGTACGAATAATCAATTTATCCTAAGTCCTAAAGTATGGGACAAGTGTATCAGAACAACTTCCAACACGACAAGTGTCAAGTTGGAGACATGCATACTTATTGCTGAGACTTAGTTCCTTTGAAAATGGCGGCCATTGTGGGAGGGGGAAAATGTAGAGAACCTTACCATTTTTCCTTCAACCAGAGAACCAGTATCCGGGATACATTCCGTGAGTTCTTGAGCTACCTTGTATCTTTCTACCACCATACCCAAACCATATTGATAACTATTCCTATTGGTGTACCTGTCAGCTTGGGAGAAGGATTGAAGAGGCGGGTTGTCAGGTCCATGAGAAATTATCTAAGTGAGAGAATTGGGGCAGTCGAAGGATTGTTGAGCAGAGAAGGGGCACACTTCCTTGGGTGGGACAGGCATGTGGGGAAGGAGAGGTTGTAGGTCGTGGTTGAGTGAACACCTGAGAGGGAATATTTCTGGTTGACCATGAACATATAGCCTGGTTAAGAATCCCTTTCCCGGGTGGAGTCTAGTCCCAACTCGGGGATGACTCACTGTTGAGAGTGATTAACAGTGTAGTCTAAGGCTGGGAGGTTCGTGGATGGTATGCACACAGTTGGTGACATTCTCACTAAGATAAGTATCAGTTATGTGATGAGTTTATATACTGCATTGTCATTTATGTGTTATTTTATGGATTTTATGGCTTTTGTGAGCATAATTGTTCGTATGTTTAAGGGTATACCCTTGTATACGCGGCATGTATGTGTTTACTGTTAATTCAGTCTGAAATCATATATTTACATAAGCAATTGTTTGTTCATGCTTTATATAAGAAGCTTCCACTAGAGCATTGTATGTATATGTTTAATTGCATGCAGTCAATATGTATGAATGTCTGTGTGTGTATATATGTATATAAAAGAGAAAAAGTTATGTGACATAGATCGGTTAAATACTGGGTGTGTTACAATATATTGTCAGCACTAAGTTAAGTGTCTGAGTAGTGGCATTCCCCAGCCTGTTGGTGGTCGGGGTATGATACATGGTATCGGAGTGTTAGTTTTTGACACTGAGCCTGAATGGGCCAAACAAGTCGAATGGAGACAAGATTGCAGTGTGGTATCGATTATAGTGTGGTATACAGTATATTGCGTTTATGGAAAATTGAGCCACCGCGCGGAAGAATAAAATGTAAGGATGTGCGCGCTAAATTTAGCATGGCACGAAGTGCATACCCATAGTAAATGTGCATGTGATGTGTGCAGTATGGTAAGGCACAATGAAGTTGGGTTGGTGCACACACAATAGAAGTATGAGCTGTATCGCTACAGTGCAGGCAAGGGTGCATGCAGGCAGTGGTGCGCAGTAGCAACAGAGTATTCGATGGGGCATACATATTATTGTACGCGGTAAGGCATATTGAAACTTTAGCACGGTGCAATGCATAGAGCGAAATGCATGTGGAATATCCGAGTGTGATACATAAACAGTGCACAGTAGATATTGGTGCGCAACGCAGAAGTAGTGCGCGCAAGTTATTGTCGCGACGAAGAGGAAATGTATAACAGATACAGGTGTGCAGAAACATGATTTACCTTATAAAGTCTCTTGCATGATAAATAAATATACACAGATTGAATTTTATGCGTGAAAATTCATCTGAAAAGCTAATTAAGACGACGAGCCTGAGTGGAAATAGAAAATTCACCTAGTATTCAAAGAAAGAGGAATACACAACTGCATTGAAGTATTATTTAAAAGGAGTCAAGCGAGTGAGATGAACTCTGGGTTTTATTCAAATAGTTGAAAGTGAAATATAAGTTACAAGAAGACACATAATATTAAAGGAAACAAGGTTCATATCACCATCAATGAAATCCTATCATAAGCAGTACAAATCCGCCTCTGCGCTTATATATTCATTCAAAATCCAAAATTACAAAAAGGGGATGATTCAAAATAGCAATGGTCCTATTTAAAGAGACCGTTCAAGAATAGTTATATCATCTCCGGAGCTCCCTTACCTCTGCTATCATCTGTCCAAGAATCATTGAAATATACTCAATTGTAATTGAGGGCTCATTTCAGCTTAGTTAGCTCCTTCTTAAAAGAATCTAACCAGACCGGTTGATTCTCTCCAACACTCTCAGTCGCTTCAACGATGGGTTCCTTCTTCTGTCGCTTGCTTCATTTCTTCTTATCAGTTGGTCTGTTGATAACCAGGTCTCTCATGATTGGATTCAGCCTTATTTTCAATCTCGAATCAGTAACAGGTGTTGTGTAAAATTTAGTCGCCAATATCTACGCGACTACCTTTTCCTTCGTACTCACAGGAAAATTTAACATGTTGCCCGAATAACCAGTCTCATTGGATTTAACTGGGTCCATATACCTCAGTTCTGTGGACACTGAAATACTTTTGCAGAAATGAGAAATTCGAACCAGTTTAGAGACTGCTTGTTGATTAATAAGATGATGCTTCCATACCCGAGAGTTGGTAATTATAGAGCCTCAATCATGAATCCCTGACAGACTCACGCACAAGTGGAATGGGTTGCCATGCTCGGCTAATCCATTTCAAATGATTAAACTTTTTGAGTTCGTTACATGGAGGCGTTCACCTAACTTCAAACGGTTGTGATGTACGAGCGAATGAGACAGGGCGATCTGACTAACCGCCACCCATCCCACGAATGGTGGATTTGACATTTTGAAGCACGTGACATCGGAGCTTATGCAAAAGTGGTTTCGACAAACCACCTTTTGCCCGATGTATCTTTGCGCAATGATGTAGTTCTTGTTAAGTTCTCAAAACTTGGGTCTTGTCTAAGAATTGTCATGGTGGCAACACCAGGAAATCAGAAAGGATAGTACTTCTGATATATTTATTGAGCTGAAATAGTTCATATTTCTCGTGGATTGTTGATTTAGTTAACCTAATAAGTTTCAATGGATGCACGTTTTGCAGAATTAACAACAACTAGATTATACCAAATCAAGTACCAAACCCATAGGAATGGAAGAGACATGGGGAAATTATAGTCAACCAGACAAGAGCAGAGGGATGAATTTCCATTTGGATATTGAAGGAACCAACTCCAATGGACATGGAGAGGAAAGGAATGAAAACCTGAATATGGTGGAGACCATTAAAAATTTGCAAAAGGATGTCCAAAGCCATAATGCTGATAATGAAAGGCTTATGAGAGCCAAAGAGCAGCAGGATGACTTCAACATGAAGTTATTACAAAGTCTAAACAGAATAGAAAAGAAATTGGAAAAAGAAAGTGACTCAATTAAATCTGGAAGTCACAAACCTTCAGATGAGAAAAAGAAATCAGGAAATGTTATCAGACATCACCATCACTCCCCAAAGCATTCTAATAAAAGAGCAGGTAGCAGCACAAGTCCATCTCCTGGTAGACAGTATAAGAGGTCTGGGGTGGATAAGCTACGAGGAGAAATGAACAAAATCAAACCTCCTACATTTGATGGTGAGCACAAGAAGGATGAAGATGCAGAAACATGGTTGTTGGGCATGAGAAAGTATTTCCAATTACACAATTATTCTTCTCATGCAGAGGGTATAATTGTCATCTATCAACTCAAAGGAAAGGCATCCATGTGGTGGGATCAGCTTGTGCAGGCACAACACATTAAAGAGAAGAGTGTTACTTGGAGAGAATTTAAGAAGTATTTTGAGAAGAAATACTTGACTAAGAGGTATTGTGACAAGAAAATGAAAGAGTTCTTTGAACTCAAACTTGGAAGCATGACCATAGATGAATATGAAAGAAGATTCCTAGAACTGTTGAAGTACGTCTCCTTCATCAAGGATGAGACAGTTAAAATTCAAAGGTAATTGAGTGGATTGTTAGCATTCATCAGTGAAAAAATAAAGTACGATGATCCCAAGACATTGGAAGAGACCATAAGGCGAGCTAAATGTCTATATGATTAGAAGAGAACAAAACCAACTTTCCAAAAAGCTTGGGAAGATAAAAAGAAGTTCAAGGTGGATCAGAGGAAGAAAGGATTTAAAACACCATTCTTCATAAATAGTCCATAGGGACCACAAACTTCTAAAGAACCCAAAATGATAGAGGTAGAAGGACAAAGGCCAAGATAGCCACCTATTCAATGTTGGGGTTGTAAAGGAAATCATAGATTCAGAAATTGTCCTCACAGAGGTGAAAAATGAAGTGTTGTTTATAATGTACAACAAGCTGAAACAGTGGAGGACATGGGTAGAAATGTGCCAAGGATCTATGCAGCCCTGGATAACAAGCAAGTAGAACATCAATCACACATGATTGAAGTGGAAGGTATGATTAACAACCGAACCATTGCTTTTTTAATTGATTCAGGAGCTAGTCATAGTTATATAGATCCTAAGATGATAGAAAGTTTGCAATTACCAAGAAGCAAGCATGGAAAATCTTGGTTGGTACAGTTGGCTACAGGAGACAAAAGAAAGGTTAATGAGATGGTTAAGTCATGTCTCATGGACATGAACGAACTGAACACCAAGGCAGATTTGAATATCTTACCTTTAGGTTCCTATGATTGTTTAATCATGATGGATTGGTTGGACCCACATCATGCTCTATTGGACTGTCATAAAAAAACATTCACTTGCTTGGATGAAGAGGGGAACCAAAGGAAAGTGCAGGGAATTCCCCGGGAAGTAACCGTTAGAGAAATTTCAACATTGCAGCTGAAGAAATGTTATAGAAGAAGATGTCAAATATTTGCAGCTCATATGGAAGAGACACCCAAAGACAAGGTGCCAAATTTGGAGGATTATGCAGTCCTGAAAGAGTTTGAAGATGTATTCAAGGAGGTACCGGGACTACCCCCAAAGAGAGACCTTGATTTTTCTATAAATATGACACCAGGAGAAGCTCCCATGTCAAAGACTCCTTACAAAATGAGTACACCAGAATTGAAAGAGTTGCAAATGCAGCTTGAAGAACTTCTGAAGAAGGGGTATATTCGCCCAAGTGTGTCACCTTGGGGTGCCCCAGTTTTGTTTGTGAAAAAGAAAGATGGAATGTTAAGGTTGTGCATAGATTTCAGACAGTTGAACAAAGTGACTGTAAAAAACAAGTATCATCTGCCAAGGATTGATGATCTTTTTGATCAATTGAAGGATGCAAAGATCTTTTCAAAGATAGATCTCAGATTGGGATACCATCAGGTAAGAATTAAAGAAGAAGATATCAACAAGATCGCCTTCAGGACAAGGTATGGTCATTATGAGTTCACAGTGGTGCCATTTGGGTTGTCAAATGCACCAGTTGTTTTCATGTGCTTAATGAATGGTGTTTTTCGAGAATATTTAGATAAGTTTGTCATTGTCTTTTTGGATGACATTCTTATATACTCTAAGACATAGGAAGAACATGAACATCATTTGAGGATGGTGTTGCAAGCATTAAGGGAACATCAGTTGTATGCCAAATTGAGCAAGTGCTCATTTTATCAGCAACACATTCATTATTTGAGGCATATCATCTCAAAAGATGGGATAGCAGTAGACCCTGAGAAGATAGAGTCCATTAAGAAATGGTCAGCACCAAAGAATGTGACAGAGGTCAAATCATTCATGGGCCTTGTAGGCTACTACAGGAGATTCATTGGAGGATTCTCAAAGATAGCACACCCAATCACTTCCTTGCAAAGAAAAGGTATGAAGTTTCAGTGGACGTCGGGCTGTGAAAGGAGTTTCCAACATTTGAAATAATTATTGACAAGTGCTCCAATACTAAGAATTGTAGACCCAAATGAAGATTTCATTGTATGCACAGATGCATGTAATTAAGGACTTGGTGGAGTCCTCAGTCAAAATGAAATTGTGATATGTTATGAATCAAGGAAGTTGAAGGAGCATGAAAGAAACTATGCCACTCATGATTTGGAGTTGGCAACCATAGTGCATGTCCTGAGGAAATGGAGACAATACCTCATGGGGAAAAGGTTTGAGATAAAAACAGACCACAATGGTCTGAAATATTTATTTGATCAGCCAAATCTAAATGCTAGACAAAGTAGATGGTTAAAATTTATAAGTGAATATGACTTTGATATAAAACATATCGAAGGAAAAAAAAATAAAGTGGTTGATGCACTCAGCAGGAGGGTGCATGAGCTTCATGTTACAACCATCAGCATGTATCAGACTGATGTTAAAAGAAAAAGTATGGAGGCTGCAGATACAGACCTGCAGTATAAAGAATTGATAGCAAAATTACAACAAGGTAAGACACCACAGAAGATGGATAGTTATAAGTTGGGAGTAGATGGAATACTGCTGCACAAGAACAGAATTTTTGTACCAAATGTCCAGGACTTGAAATGTATAATTTTGCATGAGATGCATAATGTTCCTTATGCAGGGCACCCTGGATATCATAAAACTGTAGTAGCGGTCAAGAGACAATACTTTTGGCCAGGTATGAAGAGAGAAATTGCAGAATACATTGTTAAGTGTGTAAGGTAGCTAGAGAGGTAGTGGGGGGGCCCAGAGGGCCCATAGTGATAATAGTGGAGGTTATTCAATGTAAGGTGGACTAGGTCCACTATATTATTAAATAAGGCCCACTATGGTAGTTAGATATAATAATTGGGTAATT
>ML791375.1:417913-450277 GCA_009831015.1 Picea engelmannii
GTTGAGTCTTGAGATCTGGGTAAGAACCAGACTATCAATGTACCAGAGTTTTGTATCAGTCTAGGTGTAGAGGAGAAAGAGACTGTAACCTTTCCTTGTATTTGATGAGGAGCATCCTCTGATTACTTATGTATGAGAATTGAACTATGAGAAGAACCTGATATGACAATATAATTGGAGGCCCAAATTTCGAATATATTCTTGTGTATTTAGTCTTATGAATGTATTGGATGTTGCTATGTATTATCTTTTATGTTCTCTTTATTCTTAGTTAGGAGATATCCATAACTGTTACATGTTTAATCTATCTTGCACAATACTAATATGAATATTGATAACTCAGAGGTATGTCTAAGTATTCTCCTTACCCTTCCCTCTCTTTATTGTCTCGGTTGCGCTTCGGGTGAGACTTCTTCCCTCCTGGGAAGATGAAAATGACAACGCTCTAGACTATTTAGGTACCTTTTGTTGGTAACTTAAGAAGGACCCTAGTTTGATCACTTTTACGCCAACAAAATGGTTCTGTTTTCGAGACCTATGTTTTAAAAGGGAACTTGTGAGGAGAATGCTTCCACGGATCTATAGATATGTGTTGGACAACTGAGAGGCGGGGGNGGGGTGAATCAATTTCTATTGTGCTTAAACAATTATGCCCATTTTAAACTCATTACAGAACACTCAATGATGATCACAATAATGCAGGGAAGTAAGCAATAGAATATTCAACATCAATCACACACATGAAATATACAGAGACAAATATTCCTGAGGAAACCCATAAAGGGAGAAAACCTCTTCTTCTTGATATGATAAGTAGTCTTTATTTTCTATACATTATCATTCTTATGAGCACCAACTCCTTTTGAGGCTACCACATCTGTTTTACAAGAAGAAACTTGCTGAGAGAACCAACTCTCTGGTTTCTCTAGCACCCACTAGAAGGAAGCACCAACTCCCTTTGTGTTCTAGCACCAACTGGATGGAAGCACCAACTTCCAGTCACACAGGCACCAACCTGTACAAGATGAAACTTACTGAGAGAACCAACTCTCTGGATTCTCTAGCACCCACTAGAAGGAAGCACTGAATCCCTGAGTGTTACAACACCAACTAGATGGAAGCATCAACTTCCAGTTACACAGGCACCAACCTGTATAACAGAGAACAATAGTTCTCCTTTGCACCACCCTACCACCCTGGTTTTTCTGGCTACAACCATATGGAAGCTACAACTCCCTGTGTTCAAGCACCCACTTGAAACTTTGAGGACAACAGTCCTCCCTAGCACCTCCCTACCACCTTGATTATAAAAACTTCGTTACAAAAATTTATTACAATGATACAATATTTTTCAAATGGCTTACTAGTCTCATCACTGTTCTGCTATACTGCTCTTCTCTACCTCTGATCTGATCTGTTACAGCTCAATACCTTCTTCAACTTCTATCCTCTGTGATTTATGCATATTTCTGCTTCTATGCTGCGCTTTTTCTCCTCCTGTACACCACTGCCTCTTTGTTCAACTTTTCTGCTGCATTTCATGCTCTGTGCTCCACCATCATTCTATGTGTTATGCCTCTTATATACATTTCTGGTACTCTCCACAACCTCCTTCTACCCGCATGCAAAACTATCAGAAAAAGAGACTCACTCTTCTTTGTTCTGCATGTTTTTATCATGCCAAGTCCTTTGTGAGATTATCCTAGCAACTCTTCGTCACTTCCACTTTGTGCTGCATCTCAATTCTATATATATCCTCTTCTATGTTCTGCATGTCATATTTTCACCCAGTTCTCTCCCAGGTCCTCATTGCAACTCTACCACTTTATTGGCGGTTACTCACTGTCTATTCATCATCAGTGCCTGTTATCCTGAGATTCCTTTTCTTCACTAGCATTTATAGTTAGTTGTTTTATTCAATGTAGGTAAATCATTCATGAGTCCCTTCCTTTATGTGACCATTGGCGGTGACCACACGCCTATTCAAAAAGTGCTTCACGATCTCGGTCTAGCGAGTGCTAGCTCCTTCTTTCAATATGAACTTGGGCGATGATTTCACGTGACCATGCGATTGCGGGCACGACCAAAGGAGGTTTGAGGGAAACCTGCTTTTCACCCCGTAATTCACTACAGAGCTCCACGTATGCCTTTGGCGATACTGTGGTTTTTATTGCGGCCTGCTCAAGAAAAATTAAGACCAGAGCATGTTCTGGCCCCGCAATTGAGCATGACCATTGATCTCCAATCCCTTGGTGATGCCACTCGATCAAAGACTGCTATCTACCTTCCTTTCCTCATTCCATGTGTGAACCTAGATCTCCATGATCTGTCGACACATAGCTCCCTTCCAAATCAACGACTACAGTTTATTTCATGATCCGGGCTTCGACAGTTTCAACTCTCAAACCCTGCTTTCCTCCGTACGTAAATATTTCGGAGTTGATGATCTGCAGACACCTGTCCTCCACTCCAGGACTTCGGCCTTCGACAATTTCAAACCTTTCTCCTTCGTGTTTTCCCGGAGTAGTTTCACCCAGAGTCAACAATCTATTGACACGTACCCTCCTGCACGATCAATGATCATAAGTGACTTCAGCCCTTCGGGACTTTAGGCTGATCGATGATTCATTATCCTCCAGAGTGGTCACCTGCTAAATAAGTCATAGGCGGTGGAGATCGCTTGCTGTCGGTTAAAGCTTCCACTTACATTGTCCTTCCATTGTACTAGATAAACGGTTGAAAATGCACCTGAAGTGATCTTCAGATCGGATGACTCGTATCCACTTCGGGACTTCGACATTCGAGACTTCAGGACTTAGGGCATCTGCTGGTGGTAAAACTCCTGGAGTAACATAACATTACACATGTCACCTGTTGACTTGGCATGGGCTGAGTGGTTTCCACTTGTCACTCGCTGACGTGGTCTACCACATATCCTTGCTGATGTGGTCTGCCACATATCCTTACTGATGTGGTCTGCCACATGTCCTTGAATCATATGTTTGAGGCTTACTTCAGGTCTTTACCCGAAGTCCACAGATTTATGCCACGTCTCTTCTAGATCAGACGACCCATATCCACTTCGGATGATCCGACGCTTGATATTTACTCCAGACGATCTGATGATTGAGATCTATTTCAGATGATCGGACGATCGAGATTTACTTCGGCTCTCCGGCTCTCTGGGCTTCAGGGATTTCAAATCTCAAACTTAAACTTCTCGAAGTGATTTATCCAGAGCTCACGATCCATAACCATGTGTCCCTCTGGATCTGAAAGTTTAAATTTACTATGGCTCTCCGGCTCTTCGAGCTTCGGGTATTTCAGTTCTCAACTTGAAATTGTTAAAGTGATATTTTTCCGAAGCGTAACCTCCTCATAAATTTAGACCCAAAACGAATGATGTTCATTTGATCAAGATGTTAGATCAATGACTCAATCTATCTACGATGCAGCTTTGCCTTGGATTAAATCCAATGACTCTCTCCTGAACTCATAGTCTCCTGACACGTATCTCTTGATGATCAACGAACCAAATTCTCCTCCTGGTGATGAACGGTCTCAAATTATTTGGGACTTTGAAACTTTGGAAAGCTCCCTCACCTATGTGTGCAAAACACTAAGGCACATGTACCTTGATTTGATCAGACGGTTGTTGTTCCTCTGTATTGGTGATCCAAAGACCACTGTCGCTCTTCCTCCTGAGCTTCTGATCTCTCCGAATTAGAAGGTTTTCTAAGTGTTTAAGGGTCTCGACCTTTTCTCCTCCTGCGAGTCCGTCTCTTGGACCTCATCTGCACTTCTGGAAAGTGCTATCTCTTCTGATCTTTCTCATATTCTACTCTCTCGACTTCTTAAAGAGTCACTTCGACACTTAGTCAAATTTTGGATCTGTGCACTCCTTGCATATCCTTCGAGGTCCGAATCTTCGAACTCTCATCGCTGCTTTTCTATTTTCCATCATCGTTGCTGTTCTTGACATCAATGACAAGCACACTCTTCCTGTAAAACATGCCAACAATCTGAGATTCGACAATGGTGGGAAAGAAATTGTGACACTATTATATGGAAGGAAGTAGAGTTGGAGGTAAAAGTGAGAAGGATACAAGAGATTCTATGTTTTATTCCGAAAGATCGAGTGACTAGTATGAGATATTCTGGGTAAAATTTCTGAAAGAATTGTTCCATTGGATAGACCGACTACAAGAATCTCCAAAATTCCAAGAATGCATCAAGAAGACCTGTACTTGGGATACAGAGAAAATCACAACGATTCATCGGTTGGATCGCCCGATCACGATAGCAGTTGATTTCTGGGTTAATACAACCCTGGAAGGATATATCATTGAATTTGGAGCTGAGAGTCATCAATATTTTTCATGGGTGGAATGAATTTTCAAGAAAGGCGCATGTGGAATACTGTTGAGGGAAATTTCCCTGTGGATCAAGGCGTTCTTGATGGAGGAGGGGATGGTAACTATTCCCTTGACTGAGATGGCAGCCTAAACACCTACGTTTGGGGTAGGGTGATTTTGGGGTATGATCATGACCTGAGAAGGGGAAATGGTTCTTTGACAGATGGGGGAAGATCAAGAAATTAGCGCAAGAAATGAGCAAGCCTTAAGAAGAGTCGCCATTGTTGAGAAGTGGTGGTGCGGAAAGGTAAAGAAAGAAGCAAAGAAGTTCGAGGTGTTGCAGAAGGAAATCAGATCAAGAGGAACAAATGAAAGAAAAAAGGAAGAGTTGTGGAAGGTAAGAAGACAAGAAAGACTGGCTAGTATAAGATTACAACAGAGGGAACCACAAAGAGGAAGGAGTCCCCAGATGGAAGGACAAGAGGAAGAGGGTGTAGAAGTAAGAAAATACGAAGAAGGTCTGGATCTTACAGAAGACAGAGAAGATCCAGTCCTGATACTAGGAAATATTAGGAATCAGGCTGAAAAAGTTGCTCAAGAAGAAGAAAACGAGACCCCCCAGTTCAAAGAAAGTCGCCAAGAAGTCAGTGGAACTAGCCCCGATTCACCCATCCCCCAGGTGTCCTCTATACCCATGGTAAATTATACACCGCCTACTTATGCTATTTCTATTCCATCGCATCCAGTTAGTCAAAATCAGTCTGTAAGTGTAAATGCTGGGAGGATATTGGGATCCACAGGCCTATCGCAACTAGGGTCGTTAGGTTTCATTCTAATAGGAGCAGTGAAACCCGCAATGGATGGAAACATGGGAGGATTGATCGCCTGATACCCACAACTCTGGGGAAAAGGGGACGAGGATATAGAGCAACATTGGTTCCTATGTGAATCCATTTGGAGATCCAGAGGGACTCTCGATGTAAACAAGCTAGTTGAGTTTCAGACTACCTTGAGGGGCCATGCTCTCAAATGGTACATGAAGGATATTGAGCCAGGGGTGCAAGGACAAGCATTCACATTGGCCAAGTTCATCTGACGTTCATCGCCGAATTCAAACTACTTCAGTCAGAGCAACAAGCTCTCTCTGAGTTATGGGAGATTCAACAAAGGGAAGAATAATATGGCTGGGAGTATAGTCATAAATTTAAAGATGCTATTGGGAGACTAGCACATCACCAGAGGGAATGATACATCCAAGCGTTACTACCTCTGACAAGAATTATGTTAATGCAAAAATGGATAGCCACCTTAACATAAGACTTGGAACAATCGTTGAAGATCGAAGCCATGACAGGTTATCCAGGGAGTTTGTGGATGACTAGGCCGCTAGTTGATGAAATTTGTCTCAACTCCAGGGACAAATATCGATGCTAACAGAGAAGATTCAAGAATTAACCACACCAAGACCCAGAGGACCTCAGGTTTGGTGCATAAGATGCTACATGGAAGGGCATCTGGCAAATGAATGTCCACGCATGAGGGGAGTGGGACCTCCTCACAATCCGATGGGACCTTCTTTAGGACCAACAGGAGGAGTTGTGCAAGTATCTGGGACTCCACCATTCCATACACCAGGGATATACAACAACTTCCCAGGTGTGCAAACAACTCAACCAACTGAGTATTGTGAGATTTTTCAGGCACATGGGCATGCGTCGAGGCAGTGTCCTATTATGCAGAAGTATATGATTGCGCCCAATACAATACATTGTGAATTTTGTGTATCAACAACACACATTACAAATCAATTTAGATCACTAGACACACTTGTAGACATATTAGATCAGACAACATTCAGAGTAAATGAAACCCCCCAAGGACCTGAAAGAGGCCAGGGAGGTGGGACTGGAGGTGGATTCAGAGGAGGGGGAAATGGAGGCAGAGGGCCGAGCTGATGTTACAACTGCAACGAACAATTTCACTTGGCCAGAGACTGCCCTCATCCAAGATGACCATGGTGCTTTCACTGCAAGAACAATGGGCACGCAACTGAAGACTGCCCAGAGTTGATCGCCAAATGGGAAGATTGGGTTCGTTAGGGAGGAGCTAATATCATAAGCTCATAACTGAAAAGGGGAATCATGGGACAACTACCTAAGACCAACATCATTACTCATGGAGGAACAAGAACTGTCGAAGACGCAAAAAATCAACCTAAGATTTAGAAAGTTTTTCCCAAGGATGACATGTATGACCCTTTCAAACATAAATTATTCTTTAAAGATGAAATAGAAGTATTTAAGACCATCCCTTCCCCATAAATAGAGGAAAGTTCCCCTCAAGTTTATATTCAACCTAAATTGGTGCAAGTCCCTACCTCACCCCCAACACCTGGAAACCTTGTAATTCCAAGGAGACACCCTAAGCAGTCTCAAAACGTAGTTAATCTTTGGTTTCAATTGTTATCTGATATTCTAGGGGATGTTAAACTTACGAAGAAGTTACGCAACACATTGTACTTAATATTGGGAAATGAGGGAACCCCAGAAGCCATAGTAAGGAAAAACCTCCCTGAGAAGAATACCCTGAGAATACAGAGAAGAAAGGTACGAACAGGAAAATAATTTAGGTTAGAAGCCCAACTAGATGATTTGAGATCAAATATGTCATGCTAGATCTAGGATTTGATGTCAACATCCTACCCTAAAAGACCTCGAAATCTTTGCAAAAACCTTAGTTAGTATATTATCCCATCCAGTTGAGAATGGAAAACTAGTACTGCATTTTCCTAGTAGGAAGGCTGGAAAATGTGGAAATAGATATTGTGGGAGTTAATTTATACCACAATCGATTTTGAGGTAATTGAAATCATGGGAGATAATGATCCCTACCCTTTTCTACTTAGAATTGATTGGGCATACAACAAGTATGCTATCATTGATCTAAAGAGGGACACCATGACGTTTGAAGCAAATGGGATCAAAGTAGTTCAGCCCTTAGATCTATACTTAGACCCTAGATACACTGAACCAGTGGACCACAATATGGAGTTAGAGGCTCTTGACCAATTATACACCGTCACAGCAGGAATGAGACCAAATTACATAAATCCCACTGCAAATGGATCAATAAGTTGGAGAAGCATACAGTCTGCTGATGAGGATTCAGAAGTAGCGTTTGACAGTTGACAAAAAGGTTCATATAAGCAATTCTCAAGACGATGTACAACTGTCAGAGAAACGAGATAGATTTGAACTGAGGTCAGAGAACCCCCAACATATGATGGTACCTCAGAGGTACATAGTTTTCTTACCAACATGGAAGAGAAAATAGCGATAGATCAAAGGATCTATGTTCTTGGTGTAACTTTGCAAGATAGCCCCGCTAGATGGTGAGCCACCCATAAAGCCTATATTATGGAGTGGGAAGATGCAAAACAAGCCATCTGATGTCGATTCCAAAGTAGGGATTAGCTGAAAGAAGAGATGAAGATAAATTTTCAATACGCGCAATTGTTCGATGGACGGTCTGACCCTAGAGTGCATATTGACCATTTCTTAAAAAAGTGGAGAGTTGCGAAAGTACCCTCTCACCTATGGGTTTAGGTATTTCTCCATTCACTGGGTCCAATCCCAAAAGTCTGGTATATACATGAGGAGACTAGAAGACAAAAAAATTGTTGGTAGACCTTACAAGACCAATTTTGCAAGGACTTCTCCTTTACAAGTAAGTACCCTGAGCTCAACACAGTCCTTCAAAGAATCAAAGAAATGCTTTTTACTAATATTTGCAAAAAGAGATCAAGTCCAGTAGTATGCGCTGACCATGTTCAAATGCTTTAGTATAGTCTGAGTTCTGAATCTGATAAGATACCTAAAGCTTGTTGAAAAGTCGAGAAAGACTCGAAAAAATCTGATAACTTAGAAGAGCTTAGAAAATTAACCATTAAATAAACTAAAGACAATAGAGAGATTCAGGATACTATACCTAGTCATGCCGATAGCTCCTACAAACATCCACTGAAGTTGCGAAAAGTTAATATAGGGAGTGCAGAGAATCCTAAGATAGTCCCTATAGGATATTACTAGGATGAACAAACTATGAATGAAGTACATATATCCTGTTGCAAGAGTATGAGGACTTGTTTCCAAAAATGTTCTCAGAACTCAAAGGTATAAAATGAGTCATGGGAGAGATGAAAATTGAGTTGAAACCAAGCTCAAGACCTATGAAGCACAAACCATACCGACTTAATCTTAGAATAAAAGAGAAGGTCAAGAAGGAGGTGGAAAAAATGCTTGCGGTAGGACTTATTTTCCCAATTGAAGAAGAAGAGTGGATTATCCCCATAGTTATCTAGAGCAAAGAAGATACATAAGACATTCAAGTCTGTGTGGACTACAAAATTCTGAATTCTGCATGTGTGTAAGATCCATTTCTGACATCTTTCAGTGACAAAGTGTTAGATCAGGTTACGAGAAGAGAATCTTATTCATTTACAGATGGATTTTTAGGATATCATCAAGTTAGGATGGCAGAGGAAGATAAGAAGAAGATCACATTCATAACTGAATGGGGATCATTCACATACAATGTAATGTCCTTTGGTTTAAATAATGCCCCTGCAGTCTTCTCTCGGATCGTAATAGCAACATTTTGAGAGTTCATCCACAAGTTTGCAGAAGTCTACATGGACGATTGGACTACATAATTATGAATTTTGCATGTGTGTGAGATCCATTTCCGACATCTTTCAGTGACAAAGTGTTAGATCAGGTTGCGGGAAGAGAATCTTATTCATTTACAATCAGATTTTTAGTATATCATCAAATTAGGATCGCATAGGAAGATAAGAAGAATATCACATTCATAACTGAATGGGGATCATTCGCATAGAATGTAATGCCCTTTGGTTTAAATAATTCCCTTGCAGTCTTCTCTCGGATTGTAATAGCAACATTTCGAGAGTTCATCCACAAGTTTGTAGAAGTCTACATGGACGATTGGACGATATACAACCTGTTAAAAGACCATGTAGGGATACTCTGGTTAATGTTTGATAGATGTCGTGAACTGCAGATATCTCTAAATCTAAGGAAGTGCATTTTCTGTGTACCACTTGGCAATCTGCTAGGCCATATTGTATGTAGAGAAGGAGTTTTGGTAGACCCAGCTAAAGTTTTATTCATTCTGAACATGTCACCACCTACAAACACGAAACTATTGCACTCTACACTGGCACATACAGGATATTACCGTAGGTTCATTAGAATATATGCAACTATCACCACACCCTTAGAAAAACTATTGAAGAAGTATGAACTATTCCGATGGACACCAGAATGTGACAAATAATTCGATACTCTCAAAGAAAAACTAAGTACTGCACCTATCTTGGTATTGCCCAATTGGGAAATAGAATTCCAAGTACATGTGGATGCATCAGGCATTGCCCTGGGAGCCATTCTAGCACAACCAGAGGAATGAAATATGGACCACCCTATCTATTTTTCCAGTAGAAAACTTTTGCAAGCTTAGCGCAACTACACAACCATCGAAAGGGAAGGTCTAGCTATGATTTACGTATTACAAAAGTTTAGACACTACATGTTGGCCTCTCATTTAAAGTTTTTCACTGACCATTCTACGTTGAAGTACCTAGTTAATAAACCAATACTTTAAGGAAGGATTTGTAGGTGGCTACTACTATTTCAAGAGTTTTCATTCAAAGTCATTGTCAGACCAGGAAAAAACAAAGCGGGTCTAGATCACCTTTCCAGGTTGGAGTCAGGGGAAAGTGGTGGAGAAATGGATGTTTAGCTCCCAGATGCATAACTGTTCTGAATTGAATCCATCCTAGAGTATCTTGAAGACATTGTTGTCTTCCTCAGTACAAGGAATTTCCCAGAAACTTACTCTGGAACCCAAAAACGACATATGGTGGTTCGCGCAGAAGACTATCAACTGATTACAGGACAACTCTATAAATTGGGACTATACAAAATCCTTAGGAGATGTGTATTGAACCAAGGAAGGCATGATATCCTATGGGAATGCCACAATGGAGTTGCGGGAGGACATGTTGGAGGTAAAGCTACTACACAGAAGGTACTTCAAGCTGGATTATGGCGGGCTACGTTATTTAAAGATGCTAAGGAGTATGCTAGATCTTGTGACATCTGCCAAAGAGTAGGGAAACCATCACACAAATATGAATTACCCCTTCAACCAGTCAGGGAACTTCATTCATTTGAGAAGTGGGATGTTGACTTTATTGGACAGATCAACCCCCCGGCTAAGACTCAAAGACCAGATACATAATTACTAAAACTTATTACCTCACAAGATGGGCTGAAGCAGTGGTAGTTCAAGATTGTTCGACATATACAACTGCTAGATTTATCTTTGAAAATGTAATTACTCGATTTGGATGCCTTAGAAGCTTGACCAGTGAACAAGGTACTCACTTTGTTAGTAGTACCATCACCAAGTTGACAACAAAATTCCTTATACAACACCATAAGAGAAGTCCCTATCATCTGCAAGCTAACGGTATAGTGGAGGCATTCAATAAAATTATGGAAAGAGGACTGACAAAAGTATGTTGCACAAACATGGAAGACTGGGACGATAGAGTTCCAACAGTCTTGTGGGCTTACATGACTACCACGAAGGAACTACACAGGTACACTCTATTTCACTTGGTTTATGGGAAAGAAGTTGGTTTACCTACAGAGTTTATAATCCCTAGTCTCTATATAGCACAGTCTACACACATGACGAATGATGAATCAATTGTGCAGAGGATTGCAAACTTACAAGAGCTTGAGGAAGCAATATTTCTTGCAGATTTTCACCAGACAATTGAGAAAGCTAGAAAGAAAGCTTGGCATGACAGACACATTAAGGCCAAGAAGTTTGTGTGCAGAGATAAGGTGCTACTCTATTACAACCAATATGAAAATCATTCAAGAAAGTTGTGCATGCATTGGTTGGGTCCATTCATAGTTGCGAAAATCCAATGCTCTGGTGCAATCAAACTTGCGCAGCTAGATAGTATCCTTCGACTAGGATGGGTGAATGGCGCTGACCTTAAACCCTACATTTCTCATGCTTGAGCCAAAGAATGGTTGCTCCAGTCCAAAGGAGCATGTACAATAGTTACATTTTAATTTCCTATAATTTCTTTAATGTAGTTAATAACGTCAGAGTGTGCATTGATTGCGCCATGACATATATTTTATTTTTTAGTCTAAGCGTCTCTTTTGCGCATAACTTCTTACTCATCCGCACAGTATCAGAAGAGCCACCATTACATTAAATAAGTCATTAAATATGATGGGGACCCCCATTGTGGTCGGAGGGAGGGTGAATCCGAACTGGATCACAACCCATGTGCTATATACATTTCCTCCAGTCATACCCTTTATGATAGCCACCGTAATCCGTCATAACTTTCCGTTAAGCCATAAAGGCATGATACACACATATGCCATTGATATCCCCACCATGCTTTGAATCCGTTAAAAACTTAATCCCATCAGCCTGACCACATCCCTATCAGTCCGTTCATTAAAAGCCAAGATCACTTAATAGATCTTACCCTGTTATCCATCCCGTCAGACAACTAAGCCTAAGATTGCATTTATGGACTAATGATGAGTATCATTATGCGTTCCTACAAAGTTTTCCAGTTATTCAGTTATAAGACCCCGTGAACGTGCAAAGCGATAATCACTGTTTGTTGTTAGCTACCCTCTGATTTTGAATTTTCTGTAATCACGCATACTCTAAGATATTTTCATTCCCTTGTCAAAAAACCGATCCCAACTCACCCATATTATCATCACTTCAGAGCTAACATGACGAGAGAAATAGGAGGTCGGAGTTCATATCCCAAAGAAGAAATCCCAGATGAGCCATATGATCCTAGGATCAATATCTTCGATGATGTCAAAGGGAAGACGAAGCAAGTGAAACTTTTGGACCTTGATCTGATGGACCAAGTATTGTTTCCACAGATGAACATTTCCGTGTTCTAGGACTTGGTCCCAAATACAATGGAGGCATGTAGTTTGTCTCAAAGATAGATTTCATCAATGTGTTCAAATCCACAATTATGCACCTTAGGGATCTACTCGTCTTTGGGACCACTGGCGAGGTTGCACGGTGCACAAAGTTTCTGATCAGTCGAGTGCATTACAAATCTTATGGATTGACCGAAGATATCTGATTCATGCAGACGACATCCACCAAATCACTGGATTATCTCTCGAGGGTGAGGATGTGTCCAAAGGATTCCAAGGCCCAAGAAAGCACATGAAGAAGAAAGGTGAAGTTAGCCTATACGATAAGTTCCACACACACATAGATGGGCAAACAATGAAGATTGAACCAATCATTCTAGAAACAGTCTGGAAACCTGCTATGTAATTTCGATCAATTTCATGCGTTCCTACTACAAGGGAGAATGCACCTTAGATGCTCTTTTAGTAGCAAACTTATGCACAAATGGAGTTGTGTTCAACTGGTGCAACTACCTACTAGAGGAACTCTTGGTCGCTTGTGAGAAAGCTCAGGAGAAAGGCATAAATTTCACATATGGATAGCTACTAGTATCATTTGCAATGTGAAAATGGAATCCCCCCATGGGAAGACAGTTGGCACTAGTGGATAAAGGTCTCCTTGCAAAAATGTTTGAGCCGTGGCATGCACGGCCGGATCAGTAGAACATGGATTTCAACAACGTCGCCTTTGCAAAATGGTACACTCAGTTAATCGACACAACTCGGTGGTGGTGCATACCATAGGAGTTGTTGAACCTCAATACCTGATTTTACACATTATTTTGGTCACCTCAGTGATCACCTGATAACATGTGTTCATGTTCCCTAAAAATATTAAAAGAGACTTTCTCCATAAGAAAAGTGATTTGCTTTCCTCTGACAAAAAACATATGAAGGAAGGTTGTCACACCCTGCTATATGCATGGGGTGCGACGATGCCTGATCGTCGCACTCTGCACTATACCTGGACTGTGACGTCGTTGCATGTTTCTTGTGTATAGGGTGCGACGATGCTTAAAGCATGGGAAAAGTCAAATTTCACAAATATTCTAGAAGGGGATCTTATAGAAGATGAGGTGGCCTCCGATCGGTTTAGATATTACTCGCTTCTCTGATTTGGTGGGATCATCCTAATATCCTCATCCATCTTTCTTTCACACTATATAAAGAGGGATCTCTCATGGAAAAGCCTAAGGTTGAATAGGCTAAGATTTTTATGGAGAGTTCTACTTCAGATTATGCTTGAGAGATTTGCTTTAGTTATTCTAGTCAGATCGTGGATCTTCTTCATTCAAGACATCCGAGAAAAGGTGTGTGTGTTGGAGAAAATAGCCATCGAAAGGGGACCTTGCAACATCAAGGCATGGGTTGTATTCTCCACTTTCTATTCACTTAATACAATAATGCATTTATTCCCTATATAAGCATCTCATCTTCTATTGTATAATTCCTTGATCATATACATAGACTTCATTAGAATATATAGATCTTTGTTCCCCTTCTTTGTCGATTTATGATTCTTAGATAGAATTACTATTCTGCAAATTCAAGGAAGGAGATACAAAGAGGACGCTAGTGGGTACAAGCGTCATTTAAAAGGTATGTCACTTGAAAGCCATTAAACTAGTTCATATGATGATGAAGTTTAAGGCGAAGTGTGCATTCTGTTTTGTTTTGTTCTAGTTTCTTGTGGAATCTAGGGAGATCTATTTATGTCCGCATTTACTGATTAATCCGATAAAAAAATTGGCAACCATACTAGGGATACGACTTTCTTTTGGTTTTTTGCCTCTTATTTTTTTTAGCCTACCTTCTTTTTCTCAATTTCACTCTCTGAGTATGTGGGTGATCCATATAGACTCCTTGGGTCTGAAAGTTCAGTAAGATGTTCTATATGGTTTGATTTCTAGATTTTATTAGTGAGTGCTGTTTGTTTCTCTAGTTGGCCATAGATTTGTTTCGTTCTTTATTTGGTGCAATCTTCATCGTTCACATAGGATGCAAGGGATACCTCTGGAAGATCTATAAGGTTACCTCCCTTTGCTTCCTAAATCACTAGAGGGCTCTCCTGAGGGAGCAATCAATAATGAAGTAGCCTCTGAGATTGGCAGTTCGAATTCTTTAGAGGGATTGAGAATTCGTAATTCTTTAGAGGGATTCAGACTTCCCATAAATCTGTTATTGAGTGTTATACAAGATCCACATTTTCTCTAGATGAACTCATAGGGAGAACTTGTTGTTGACGAGAATATTGAAGCACCTACTAGACCTAACACAAATTCTAGAGTAGACGATCCACTTTTTCAAAATGAATAATTTAGAACCCCGATTCACTCTGTTGGAATTTTTAATCCTCGCTCTGTCCATGTCCATTCTGGTTGGAGAACGTCTTTGGGAAACGATATTTTTGATAGACTAGGAATGAGTCCTAATCAACCTATGGCATCATAAATGACCGAGTCATCTATTACCTATACGATACCTTTATATCATTTTACTGGCGCAACCGGTAATGTCATCACAGTTTCAGACCAATTGTTGGTTGGTTCTCACTCGATTCTCCCTCTCCAGATCGCCCACTCTACCATGGTCCCACAAGCTATGACAATTTCTGTCGAAAATGTGGTTATCACTCAAGATCCTATTGGAACACCACTTCCGCTTAGATCAAATCCGTCACTTCCTCCTGAGTATAATGCTTTGAATACTTCCATTGCTATTCCCGCCTAGAATCCATCTGGAGGGTCTAGACTTTTTGTTCCTTCTGGGTATAATGCTTCTAGTCATTTTGTTCCTACGCCTACCTAGGTTCTCTCCGGGGGGTCTTACATTCCTCGTCCACCTCTTTCTGGAGGATCCAATCATCCCGACCCTAGTGGTTCCAATCCAGTTGGAGGCACCAGTGATTCTATTTCTTTTGGTTTTTAGATTCCTGTTGGAGGCCAACCTCAAGTTGGGGGGCAACCTCAAATTGGGGGACAACCTCAAGTTGGAGGCCATAAGCTAGTTTATGGAAAAAGTATATTTGCATTACAATCTCAACCTTGTAATCTTCCTTTTCAATGGAATCAACAACCTTCTAGGGGGAAACATCCTCAAGTTAATTCTTTTGTACCCCCTAATTTCAGACAACCGTAACTAGGTTCTATGAATCCTACCTGGGGTCAAAATTTTTAGTTTAATGTTCCTTTCCAAGGGAACATACCTAATCAACCAAACCCTGTTGGTTATTTGACTCAAAATCCTCCACAACAAAATCTGTCAGGAATATCTAACTATCTACAAACTGCTTATGGTCCTACTGGTATACCTACGAGACTTCCTCTTCAGAACTACCAATTTCCTCAAGTGAACAGACAGTTTCCTTTTCTTGCTACTTTGGATTTACCATATTTATCTAGGATTTTGAATGATCATATTTTGCATTCTCCTTATTGGCCCATCATCCCAGCCAAATTACCATCTGTCATTCCTAAGTTTGACGGTCGATCAGGAGAAGAGCCAAATAATCACATCATGAATTTCCATCTTTGGTGTTTCTCTAACTCATTGATGGATGACTCTATAAGATTACGACTTTTGCAACAAACTCTCACGGGTTCGACAAACAAATGGTATATTGAATTACCATAAGGATTATTTAAAGACTTTAACACTTTAGCCATGGCATTGTTAATGCATTACCAGTTTTCGATTCGATACGAGACAAGAACCAAAATTTTGAGTTCTTTTAAACAATCATCTTCTACTCATATTTCTGATCATATCCATGAGTGGAGGAGGAGAAGACTCTTAATCAAAGTTCCCCTTCCTGATCAACTGTTGGCTGAGTGGTTTACCAAATAACTCATTGGTCCTATAGCTCATGATGTTTCCATGGGTGGTGTCGTCACTGAAGAACAAATGATTAGTCGTGCTCAATATCTAGATCTCGTTTATTCGCAAACGGGCACCCTATATGAATTGATTCTTGATGCTCTTCGTCCATCTATGACTCCTACCCCAACACCTCCAATAACTTATCATGTTTCTGATGGCATGATTGGCACTCTTCGTACTGAGGCTCAATCTACACAAGCCATTCATACCAACCCCAAGTCTACCACTACTAATGTACAAAATACTCCTACTCCTACTCCTTCTCCTGGTAAAAATTCTGAAGTTAATTCAGTTCAATCCACACCTACTAGTAAAAATAAAAATAAAAAGAAAGGGAAGGGTAAGAATAAGGAGGACAAGAATAATAATCAGCAATCCGAGAAGCCCAAAACACAACCTGCTGATGACAAAGATAAACGTAAACCTCGTTACCCTTGACTTATTTGTGGTGACGATCATTATATGAAATATTTTCCATGACACACTGAGGTTACTAAGTTCCTACAAGGGACCAAGAAGCCTTCTACACCCGCCGTCTTGTCACAATCATTTCCTTCTCAGCAGCAGGCCCAATTGGTCATTTATGACCAACCCTCTCCCTCTACCACATGTTATGTGCTTATGTGTACTGGTGACTCCAAGAAGAATGAAGTTGCAGTCGCAACTCAAGCCAAATATTATTCTCCTTCAAACGAGAAAGTTGATGATTTACCACCTTCGTTGGTTCAACCTCCTCCCCCAAATTCACCTCCAAACTGTCCTCTTCATCTCAAACGACCGGGTCTCGATACCGTTCTTCGTCCTCCTCCTAAATGTTTTGTTTGAAAGTATTCAATTAATCCTCATGCACGTGCTTCCCAAAACTACAGTATTGTAGAAGACCTTGTGCAAGCACCCTCTGTGATGTTGGCTCTCGAAGTCCTTCAAAGTTGTCCTACTCAACATAAGGCGTTGTTAAAGACTATTGGTGGAATCGATCCTACCAATACCAATTTGATAATCTTTGACTTGGAATATCATATTCCAAGGGTTCCTCCTCGGTTAGCGTTTCAGATCCAAGTGGTTGTGGAAAATAAGAATATTTGTGGAACCATTATTGATGAAGGAGCCTCGACTTGCATTATGTCCGTTACTTCTTGGAAAGCTATTAGCTCTCCTGTCCTTACCGAGTCATACAATACTCTTAAATCTTTTAATGGTACAATATTTAAACCTTACGGTGTTCTTCCTTCGTTGTCTATTACATTAAAAGGTAAAGAGGTTAACGTTGAGGTTGAGATATTTGATGCACCTCTTGATTATAACCTTCCACTTGGCTGTGGCTGGATTGACTCCGTGCACACAGTTGTTTCTACTCTTTTCCTAGTGTTACGTTTCCAACACCAAGGAAAATTCATTACTATTGATCAACTAGCCTTCTTTAATTTTGATTTGCGTACTAGCAATGTACCTTTTATTTCGAAAACACCTCCTGGTTATGAGAATGTCGGCATGGGTCTTCTAAAAGATTCAACCTTGATGGATACTTTTCCTATTCCACCACCCGATATTCCTCCTCCTTTTGTCGCCTCGATTAACATGATATCAACCTATGTTTGTGAAACCCCTGAGTCTTATGACCCATGGATAGTACCTAACTCTGGTGATTATCTCTGTTACGATGACAGGATGCATTTAAGTCCGGTGGAATCAGCTTATTAAGCTATTCAATCGACAACTCCTTCTCCTCCTTCTCTCTGTGATACATCTCCTGATCCATTCCACATGATATTTCCTACTGATGAGATGATAATTTCGGTCATGTTTATGGAAGATACTCCATGGGACGATGGGCATCATCGTTCTATTCTCTTCCTAGAACATGAGACCATAGAGAGTTACCAACGGATTTCAACTCCATCTACCATTGTTGTTATTTCTTATGTTCCTAAGTCAACACATGATGTTTTGTATGAGGGGAACTTGAGTAACATTTCACCTACCGTTCCTCTTGACATATTGATTAAAACTGGGGTCATGGAAAATGTTCATATCAGTGCCTCATGTTCTACGGATGAGGTCCGAACTTATAAAATCCTTTTTCAAGAATTCTGTGACATTTTTGCCTGGAGTTATGAAGAAATGCCAGGTATTGATCCTGATATTGTTGTGCATGAGATTAAGACTTACCCGAATGCTAAACCCGTTCGGCAGAGACTTCTCCCAGTACATCCACGTAAAGCTGTTGCTATTAAGCTTGAAGTTGAAAAACTTCTTAAGGTTGGATTTGTCTATCCTGTGGCTTTGACTGATTGGGTATCTAATCTTGCTCCGATAAACAAGAAACAAGGCATGATCCACGTTTGTCTAGATTATAGGGATATCAATAAATCTTGTCCCAAAGACAATTATCCAACCCCTTTCGTTGACTAGATTGTTGAAAACTGTGACGTGAGTGAAATATTCTCCTTAATGGACGGTTTCTTCGGCTATAATCAAATCAATATTTTACCAGCAGATCAACATAAGACTGCTTTTATTTTCCCTTGGGGAACCTTTGCATATTGAAAACTTGCTTTTGGTCTCAAAAACATTGGGGCAAATTTTCAGCGCGCTATGTCTTATGGTTTTCATGACATTAAGCACATTGTACAACCCTATCTAGATGATCTAATGGTGCATTCCATGCGTCGTCAAGATCACCCGACACATTTACGAGCCATTTTCCTATGCTGTCATTATTATCGCATACGTTTGAATCCACACACATGTGTTTTTTGTGTGGAATCCAAATGACTTCTTGGTTTTATCATGTCTATACATGGGATTCAGGTAGACCCTTTGAAGGTTGAGGATATTCTTAATCTACCTCCTCCTTCCACGCTACGCTAACTCCAAAGTTTGCAAGGGAAGGCAAATTTTTTATGTCGATTCATTCCCAATTATGCTAAGTTAACGAAAGGATTTACTCGGCTTCTCAAGAAAGGTTATGATTTTGTATGGGATGACACTGAAAACAAATCCTTTGAGGCTTTGAAACTCGCCTTAACCCATACACCACTGTTGTTTCCACCTGACTATAGTTGAGATTACTTCATGTACTTAGTTGCTTCAGACTTTATGATTTCTATGGTTTTAGTACAAGAAGATGATTCACACGATGAACATGTTATATACTATTTGATTGAGAGTATCACAACTACCAAAACCAAATATTTACATGTGGAGAAACTGGCCTTGGCAGTTGTTCAGGCTGTTCAACATTTTCGTCACTACATCTTATTACACAGAACCACGGTCATTTCCATTTTCAACCCCATGCAACATATCCTTACTCGAAAATTGCTGGGGGGAAAGTACTCTAAATGGATAGTTATTCTCCAGGAGTTTGATTTGGATTTTGAACGCGCCAAGTCAAATAAGTCTTTGGTTTTTTCCAAATTGATATGTGACCTTCCCTCTACTCAGCCAAAAACTGTGGCAGAGGATTCCTTACCTGATTAATCCCTCTTTTTGATAAGTTCTGATGATGTATGGTACGCAGATATTATCATCTATCTCCAAACCCAAACTTTCTGGCCTAATCTTTCTAGTACAGATCATCATCGTATACGGTATCAAGCCCATCAATACATTATCCTTGGTGATACCCTTTACTGCTGTGGTATTGATTCCATATTTCAACAATGTCTCACCTACGATGAAGCTAAGAAAGCTTTGAATGACTGTCACTGTGGAGCATGTGGCGTTCATATGTCTAGGTATGCCACTACCCAAAATATCTTATGTGTTGATTATTTCTGGCCTTCATTGTTTAAGGATTGCATTACTGTCATCCAGAAATGCCATGCTTGTCAAACCTACAACAATAAGATCCGATCTCACCCTACTCCTCTTCACCCTGTAGTTTCCATTGGTCCATTTTCTAAATGGGGCATTGACTTCATGACATGTAACCCTCACTCAGCCGGGGGGCATGGATACATTATTGTAGTTGTGGATTATTTCACTAAATGGGCCGAGGCGATGCCTACATTTGATAATACCAGGAAAACTGCAACATTGTTCATATTCAATCATATCATTACTAGATTTGGTGTCCCTCAAGCCATCGTTACTGATCACAATAGTCATTTTCATAATTTCATGATTGTTGCATTTCTTTCGTCACCTAAATGAGAAAAATAAAGACGCTTACAAGTCCAGTTGGGTTAGCTGGACAAGACAATAGTGAATGCAAGAGTTAGAAACATCAAGCATAAGAAATAAACAAAATACTAAGCTAATAACAATAAAAGAAACTAAACTAGAGTGCATAAAGATATTAGAAACAAAAACAAACACCATTCATGCCACCAATGGATAGATTGTATTAGTGGGAAAACACCAAAGAGAAAGGGAGACTTATGGGTCCCTTCTTCCTCCAAGGGAGAGATCTTGAACCCCCAAAGATTGAGCTCTTCTTACAAATAGAAAACTAGATGGAAATGGTGAAGAAATCCAAAGCTCATTCACTCAAGAGGTGATGTGAATAACTCAATGAAATGATGCTTGTATGCTCTTGATGAGGAAAGAGGATCTTCCAAGAGAATATAGGAAGAATAACAATACAAATGAATTCTTGGAAATGTAGTGTACCCATGGCCTCTTTTTATAGCAAAGATTTGATGCATTATTCAACCAGTCTTTAGTGTGAACAAGGGGCTCTTTAGGGCACCCTTAGGTCTTTGACCAACTCCCCTCTCGGATTTAGCTCGGATTTGGGTGTCAAATCAACTTGGGAGATGAACCAAAAGTGGGTGGAAGGCCGTCCAAGATCATAAATGTGTCATTCTGAGGTATGCGCGCCTTTTTGTGTTGACAGTCGCGCATCGGGTGCATGTGCGCTTTTCTGACATTTTCCACTGGCACACGTGCACGCGCTTCCTGTGTATTCTTAGTGCATGCTGATTTTATAACTGGTTGTATAGTTTTGTGCCCTTTGGAAATGCATTTTTTGGGCCATGGATGGACTAATATGTGTTTGGAGATTCTGGATTCCTGTAACCATTTGCAGATGAAATTTCAGTGATAACAGATGCCCCCGATTGTATGAGGTTAGGAGCATATGTATAGCCAAAATATATCAATGTTTCTTCTATTGAGAGTACCTGTGTAAGAAAGAGCGTTGTGGGGAGTTGCAAGAGTGATCCATTGGAGGGAGAGGGGAACCTAGAGGACCCAAAACTTTCACAAGGTGTGAAAAATAAAACTGTGTACAAACGAGGCGGGCATGCCCCATGCTCATGTCATGTAACTCAAAAATGTGTAATACAGTAACTGAAGCTGTGTGTTGGTGTCGATGACTACAACACCCTTAGGGGCGTGTTGATAATAGTAGAGGACAATTATGATGGTGAACAGACTCTAAAAAGAGGCGATGACACCTATAAGAAGTGTCGAGGATTCGCAGGCATTGATGGCCTAACAATTTTCAGAGGTCTTCGGCAAGTATAAACACAACTGCAATAGTCGCAAAGTAAGACCCACCGCAACATAATAAAGTGTTGTAAGTTGAACATCATGGGGTTCAATGATAGCAGAGAGAAATGATGGTTCTCTCTATGCCGTCTGAGACTCCTCATTGTGAAGGTAATGAGAGTCGAGATACTATTGCCTGTCTGGAAACTGTGCTGAGGTCGACAGATAGGGAGATGCGACGCCAAGAAGAGAAGGGATTCGTGAAATCTACTGGATAAGATCAGGAACTAATGAGGAATATGAACGAAGTCAAGGAGTGGTGAGACTTAAGACTGCCCTTGTTTGGGGATGTATGTAAAGTGGCAACAATCATGAAATTGAATCTAGCGTCAGGGGGACGACTAGACTGGGGTAAATTGTTCCAGAGACATGAAAAAATGGACAAACGCAGAGATCAAAAGGTGTATGGACTGTAAGATACTCGGTGTTTATGGATAATGTCAGTGAGGGTAGGAAGTGAAAAATTCCCCAACCAAGGGCGACAAGGGTTGATTTTCCGGAAAAGGAAGGTCGCTAAAGGCGACAAATGAAAGCTATTGAAATGCGGGAAACAAAGGTTTTGTACAATTACCAAATGAATAAAGAATAAGGTGGGATAACTGTGCAGATACAGAAACAGGTGCCCCAGTGAAAGATTGCTTGGCCGGTGAGGGCGCAAGTTGCTTGGAAAATAGGTGGGGGGTTAGGGCCCCATAGGTGGGTTTCTGTATTAGGGAAATGAATGGAGGACAATCTGCATATGGGAAAAATGATGGTGGATGAAATGGAGAGTTGATGATACTGTGGAGGTGTAGTCAAATGTGATCCATAATGAGATTATCTGGGAGTCCATTGTGGGGAAGCTAGCAAAATGAGGAGAAGGAGCATGTGGCTGATTATTGGGAATGCAGAGACTCTTGGGACTCCCAACCCTAGGGGATGGAAACACCATGAGTGTCAAAGTCCCAAAGGGGACTATAATTGGGACAACTCATGTAGGAGAGAATGCTACCAGTTGACAGTACTGAAATGCAGCGGAGGTGTGAGTACTGCAGAGCCAGATGGATGGACCCTAGAGGCAAAGATCGAAGGGTGTGACTAGGAGAAGCAATTGATATTCAGAGGGAATGATTACATGCCAATGTTGATGATATACCTGAAGGGGTAGCGCTGATGTATGATGACCAAGTACCTGCACACATGAAAACCGAATACCTGACGTGAACAATATATGAAGATAGAGAACATATAATAGTTATTCAATAATTTATGAATATAATCAAGCGTACCTGGGCAGGATGTGAGAAAAATACGTCCTCCGTGGCCAAGGATGGATGGTGACCCGAGGGATGTGATTGTGTAGGGGTAATCACTGGTTCCATTGGCAGTGGGGGGGGGGTGTAGGATTTTGAATAAGGGCCATTTGGTGATGCTTGTATTCAATGATCATAGGACATTGATATGTGAAATGATCAAGTGATTCGCATAGAGAGAAAGGACATCTCATACGTTCATTGATTGAGGTTGTGACATAGTGGATGTTAGTGACATGTGGTTGAGATGACGTGGATGGAAGGGATTCTTGCTGAAAGCTCTGGCGGATTGACATTAGTGTCTATCAAAATTGAGGTAACGTCGGGCAATGGTGGGTGTAATGACCATACTGTAAATAGATGGCACATGCGAATTTGGTTCACAACCCTTTGCTATGTATGTTAGGGGATGCAGTGGTAGTACTAGAGGAAGTGACGAGAGGTGTTGTTGCTCAAGGGAGTTGAATTTGTGTAGCTCGGGAAGAGACAAACATTTATTGGTGGGGTGTCCATCTTTCTCGCATAGTGCGCAAGGAGGCTGAACTCATGGGGGTAGTGGATCGGTGGGCTCTTTCTTCTTTTGTCTGCCCCCAGCTATAGTAGTGGCGATAGGCGAGTGGGGGTGAGGGTGGTGCTGTTGGAGTAAGTATTGGAATCTGCATCGGGATTCCTTCGATTTGGGGAGAGAGAGATGGTTGAGGGACCATCGTAGGTGGATGTAGATACCATACTGGGATTTCCAGCACCATATTAGGAAGGGTAAGTGTTGTAGCTACCTGGAAATCTTGTACACCTGGTGGGGGGTAAAAGAAGGGGATTTGAGTAATGGCTTGGGGGACTGTTTCCGAAATCGGGATGTGGCCTTGTGGGAGGGTGAAGTCGTGAATAGGTGGAGCTGAAGAGTTCTCAGGAGATTCCTGAGGGAGGAGCTTCATGACTAGTGGGGCGTCAAATATAAAAGAAGCCTCATTGGGAGGAAGGGTATCTCCAGTTTCAGTTCCATTGGACGAGACTATGCATACCTGTGCTGAAGGATGAATGAGTGGTGGTGCTCCATGGTACGTCCCTAGTAGGGATGGGTCTTTGAAAATTTCGAGGCCCATATCGATGAGTGGGAAGGCATCATGATTAGTGTGGATGAAAGGGAGGATGTTATCGATGTTGGAGGAAGGGTTAGGCTCATAATGTGAAACTTGATCGATGGTGATGATATTCCTGTTATGGGGGAACATCATGGTTCGAAACACAGAAGAGGCGACTGCCTTCATAGCGTACATGTAGCTATGATCGAACAAGATGTTTTAATCAAGCGAAGCATCGATAACTTCGATGTCAATAAGGATAGTCTTGCCCCCGAGGTCAACGGGGACATTTTGAAAGAACCCTTTAGGAGAGGATGGGCATCCATCATAAGCTCTCAAAGTGATGGAAAATGGTATGAGCTTGGGGGAACCAAGTTTTTGCCACATGGTTTTGGACATGATTCATGTGGAGGCACCTTCATCAATGATGCATCGATGAACTGTGATGTTCCAGATTTTAACTGGTATCTGGAAAGCTACTAGAGTGAGGAGATGGGGTTCCCCACTATCAAGATCAAAGGTGATGAGTCATGTGTCAGCAGGGCCGACTGCCCCTAGGGTGGAAAGTAATGACTTCCTTTGAGTAGGACAAGTTTGAAGGACTTCTAAAACTGACATGGTAGTAGGATATTGTGCCAAGTCATCAACCAGACTATAATTGTGGGCCGCCCTAGCCTGAGGGTTGTTGACATTCCGACGTAATGGGATGCGAGGAATATGAAGGGGTATTTCAGTATTAGGGCATGGAATCATCAAAGTTGGTCCACTTGTGACTGGGGTTGCTTCCGAGGTAGTGGGAGCATGGTCAGGGGGTGCGTTGTACTGACGACTATGCATTTGTAGAAGAACTTCTTCCTCGCTAGTGAGGAGGATAGTGCGATTTGCAGAAGTGCCCAAGTTTGGATACTGTCCCATCTGTGGTGGGGTAGGCTGCATCTCCTGTTGGGTGTTCATCACCCCTTGGTGTGGAATGGGTTTTTGTAGCACGGCTGGGGTGGTTGTTGCACATATTGTTGTGGAGCCTGCTGAGGGGTAGGCGGTGCTGGGGGACGTGGTCCATTTCCAGATTCTTTCATCCGTTTAAAGTCAACAATTTGAGGGAAATGGTGAGTATAATGGCCATACTCACCGCAAATATCACAAGGGAAGTTTGTCAGAAGACTATTGTTATTCTTCCCTTGGCGTTTGTTATTATTTCCCCCTTGGGGGTTTTGGTTCCCTTGATTCTGGTTGCCCTCGACAGGTTGGTTCTGTTGGGGGTGATTCCCTCCTGGTCCTGGATTATTATTGTTGTGGTTTTTTCCTTTCTTTTTGGAATTATTCGACTGATGGGTTGGATTTTCCATATTCAGTTGTTTGAAATTGTGAACTTGCTAAATGGGAGAGTGCTGGACAAAGTTAACCCCAACGTGTGGTTGTCCTTATGGAGAAGCAATGGGTTGAGGAGGACCATGAAATGGGAAGTAAGGATTATGTTGTGGCAATGATCCATACTAGACATAGGAGGGTGTGGCGCTTTCACTAGTGCTTAGGGTGTAAGCAGATGTAGAGGTGTTTCCAGAACTAGGTTGAACAGCCAGGCGCATCATGGGTGTTGACGGGGGTCCACCTATGGGTGGAGGGGGGGAAACAGGGTATGGTTGTTGATAAGGGGGAGGAGGGTAGTAAGGGTTTCCTCCATATATCGATGGATATGGTGGTGTACCATACATATTTGGTTGTGGGGGGTATGGATTGTGGTGTGTTGTGGTACCAATCAATCAATCTGTGGAGTGAGACATCCTAGGTTTGTCCTAGCCGAATGGCACGGGTCTGAGGGTGTCAGGTAGTACCATATATAAGTATCCTGACTGGGAATAAATGAGTTCGAACTGTTGAGCCTTACCAATGGCTTCTTCTTCAGACTGGGGGAAGGTGGCAGCCACATCCTTGGCAAGGAGGGAAACAAATAACTTGAGAAACCAATTGAGGCATTGTTGCTTGGTGGCTTCTACTTTGCATAGACTATGTCGTCGACGCCATTCGTGAATGTGGTTAGTGATGTGTGTGGCAGAGGTTTGTTTAAATTCTAAGAGCAGTTCGAGACCATTGTCATCATAGATTGGTAGTTGAAAGAAGGTAAAAAATGCTTTGGCCAAAGATTCAAAAGTCACATGGGACCCATATTTTTCTTCTACATACCATTTAGCTGATGGGCCAGTGAGTGTGCGTTGAAATAACCTCAATCGGACGGAGTCGTCCATGACGCTGTTTGAAGAGCACCATAAGTGGAAGGTCATGATATGGTTGGTTGGGTCGTCTCCCGCTTTTCCTTCAAACTTGGGGATGTCTGAAGGGAGTTTGGTAGGCATTATAGGCCATGTGGGGTCATGCAATATAGGATCATTGGTGAGATTAGTCAGATACAGTATGTTAAGGGAAGCCAAGTATGGCATCTGGGGTGGTGGTGGAGGATTAGTTCTAGCCATGGTGTGAGTGTTTTGTGTACCTGACCCGTGAGACATTTATATTTTTGGCCTCAGAAATGGGTCACGGGCTGGATCCCATCCAAGAGGTGGGTGCCTCAAGGGGGGAGGCACAGAACAATCGGACCTCGGCCTTCGACCCTTCATGGGTATCTCCCTTCCTTATGGTGTAGGAACACTTGACTTGGAGGATTTAAAAGTTCCCTATTTGTCAACTTCTACTGTTTGAATATGTGAGAACTAGATAATGGGGAGTTATTTGGATGCCTATCCCCGAAATCCTACCTAGACTAAAAAATTTATTTTGGCACCTACTGTGGAGGAAAACTTAGTAAGTTTTTAGAAAGACTTTAGATGTGGTTGTTTGAGATATTGGGGGTGTGAACCAATATCGTTGAAATTAGGTGGGAGTGGATAGTGTTGTCAAGAAAAGGGGTGGGCTGTTTCATAATCCCTTTGGAGGAAACTTACTTCAACCTCCATGATTTCTAGATGAAACTATGTGAGTGAGTAGTGACTTTGTGTGTGAAAAAGTGAAAGTGTGCCAATTTTTTAATAATTTAGGTGTCACCTTGTTGCATGTGGACTTTGTGTGGTACTAACAAGTCTCGATTACCTAAGTTAATATATGTCATTGGTACAAACTTGTGGAATTTTAAAGTCCCTAGAGAACTAGCATGTGGACATGTGGGTCCTTACCAATCCTTTAACTCGCTAGTGTGATTTAATCTAATAAATCTTCAAAACTATCCTAGATTGTGGACATGTGGGCATGTATGGGCTGGTTACAAAACCTTTAAACTTCCCTAGTGATTTAATCTAAGAAAGTAGATTCAACACTATCCTATCTTTGTAGCATGTGGGCATGTATGGGCCCTGACAATTTTAAGATGTGTTTGAAAAAGAAACTAAGAGGAGTCCCAAGGGGGCTATTGTCCTCTCCTAAAGATTTTATCTTTTAAGGGAGATGGAATTTTCCCTCAATTGTTTTTCTGATTCTCAAGATCACTCTATGGCGTGAGAGAAGAGCACACTCAATGATTGATGTCCAATTTCTGGTCTCGATGCAAGTGTTATATGTGATATAGAATGATCCCAACTCAACTTTAATCAAAGCAAGCCATCCATGTGGCAAAATGAAAGCAAAAAGAGGATAAATATGGATTTTAACCCCTTAAGTGCCTATGTTTTGACCAACCCTTCATGTGGAGAGGTAATCTAAGTGTGGTGCATATTACAATTTGCATAGAATCAAGCTTAAGAAGGCTATGGGCCTTCAACAGATCACAAAAACCCTTACAATATTTTATTATCTGGACAGATGCATGGGTCTCAGAGTAGATAGAGGTGCATGTGGCACCAATGCGTAAATTAAAAATGGCCTGTTGGCACAGGTGCACAGAATGCACTGAGAAATACAAAGAGTTTGGTGCACGTGCTCGGAAGACGCGCCCGTGGGATAAAAACCCATGCACTTTTTGTTACACAGCCGGGAAGAAAATTTCGGATGAAATTCTCTCAGCTTAGCTTCGAATTTAGCTTTTTGCAGGAAGGCTTGGGCCGGTTCTGGTTCTTGAAAGTTAAATAAGAAAGTAGGTTCTCTCTCAACCCAAATGGGGAGGAAATTGATACCTTTCCCTAGTGGAGTCATCAATCTGTTGCGTCTCTTTCATCACCTAAATGAACAAAATAAAGACGCTTAGAAGTCCAGTTGGGTTAGCTAGACAAGACAACAGTGAATGCAAGAGTTAGAAACATCAAGCATACGAAATAAACAAAATACTAAGCTAATAACAATAAAATAAACTAAGCTAGAGTGCATAAAGATATTAGAAACAAAAACAAACACCATTCATGCCACGAATGGATAGATCGTATTAGTGGGAAAACACCAAAGAGAAATGGAGACTTATGGGTCCCCTCTTCCTCCAAGGGAGGGCTCTTGAACCCCAAAATATTGAGTTCTTCTTACAAATAGCAAACTAGAAGGAAATGGTGAAGAAATCCAAAGCTCATTCACTCAAGAGGTGATGTGAATAGCTCAATGAAATGATGCTTGTATGTTCTTGATGAGGAAAGAGGATCCTCCAAGAGAATATAGACAACATAACAATACAAATGAATTCCTGGAAATGTAGTGTACCCATGGCCTCTTTTTATAGAAAATCTTTGAGGCATTATTCAACCAGTCTTTAGTGTGAACATGGGGCTCTTTAGGGCACCCTTAGGTCTTTGACCAGACCCCCACTCGGATCCAGCTTGGATTTGGGTGTCAAATTGACTTGGGAGATGAATCAAAAGTGGGTGGCAGGCCGACCAAGATCATAAATGTGCCGTTCTGAGGTATGCGCACCTTTTTGCGTCGATAGTCACGCATCGGGTGCATGTGCGTTTTTTCGACATTTTCAACTGGCGTACGTGTGCACGCTTCCTGTGTATTCTTAGTGCATGATGATTTTATAACTGGTTATATAGTTTTGTGCCCTTTGGAAATGCATTTTTTGGGCCATGGATGGAATAATAGGTGTTTGGAGATGCTGGATTCCTGTAACCATTTGCAGACGAAATTTCAGTGATAACAATGATGTCTAAAATTATTGAGAAGTTGGGTCTTTACCATGAAAACTCAACCCACTATTATCCACAGGCCAATGGCTAGGTTGAAACAATTAACAAAGTTCTCACTACTATGCTTTGATGGATGGTAGGAGTTCATAAGTCAAATTGGCACACGATGTTGTTCTCAACATTATGGGCCTGTCGGACATCCGTCAAGTCTGCCACAGGATTCACACCTTTCCATTTAGTATATGGTATCGAAGCAATTTTTCCGATTGAATGTGAAATCCCATTTTTGAAACTAGCCGTCGAACTTCTCCCTAACACCTCAGCCGAAGAGGAACGTCTTTTATATTTGATGCAATTAGATGAAATCCGTCGTGATGCCACCTTAGTCATTGAAAATCAGAAAAAATGTGTTAAATCCCAATATGACAAGCATGTCAAACCACGTGTTTTTTTTCTTCTGAAGGTGATTTAGTTCTTCTTTACGAGCAAGATCGTGATGTGCTAGGGGCCGGTAAATTCGAGCCCATGTAGTGGGGTCCTTATATTATGAAACGAGTGTTGGAGAAAGGGGCTTATGAGATGGTGGATTATGATGGAATCCCTTTGAGTGAACCCAGAAATGGGATTTACTTGAAGAAGTACTATGCTTAAATCATTTTTGCATGAGTGCTGTGTATTTTTAGTGTATCATACTCTTGTGTGTTTTTTTGTGTTTGGTTTCTCCTTTCAGCTGCTTACCTTGCATTGTGCTTGGTTTCCAGATGTCCGTGTCTTCGCTACCCTACATTGGATTTGCTGATGGTGCTAGTCGCAGTACTCAAAACTTAGTGTCTGTTGCTTGGGAAATTTATGCACCTACGGATGAATTAATCAGTCTACATGGTGTATGTCTTGGTCGTGCAGCTAAAAATATGGCAGAATACAGTGCAGTTATCGAGTTGTTGACTGACGTTGTTTCACTTGGAATCCACCATCTTATTGTATGACTTGATTCACAGTTAGTAGTCCTACAATTGAGTAACGTTTAATCCATTCAGAGTCCTACTCTGTTACGGGTATATTTACGAATTCGCCTCTTGGAACGTCATTTTGATTACATTGATTATCAATGAATTCCTAGATGTCTAAATACATTAATATATGCATTGGATAATTATGTGTTAGAAAGACATTTGTGACATTTATAAAATCCAATCACACTTTGTACATAAAACAAGTAAGCTGGTAGGAGTCGTATATTCATAACGATAAAAATTTACAATTTTTTTTTCGTCCAAAGACCAAAATATAAAAAATGTGAAGCTCATAGCTTCATGTACAAGAGAATCAAGGATGCTGCTTGCTATAAAAAGAGACCATCGTGCTACTCTACGCAACAGTCGATAGATGGAGGCAGATATGCCCACTGTGTGGCTTTGGTAATGCCTCGGGAGATCATCAGCGGTAGCATCAGGGACATGCATGGTCAACTCCTCCAGGTTTTGTTCTATGACCTCTAGATCTACGACAGCTACTCCTGCTACAACACCTCTCTCTCTGCGCCTCTGGATCGAGGATGAACCTGGAGGATGATAAGGTCCCACATCTTCATTATTGGAGGGCACACGATTAGTCATCGGATAAATAACACAAAAAACATGTTATATCATTAAAATAACAAAAAAATTATATAAACAAAATTTCCTTCTTACCTATGTCCCCCCACTATGAACCTTTGGGAAGATCTAGGTCTGGATCTCCACAAAAATATACCCCGACATACGTATAATCTTCGACCATGAGGAGCTGAGTCCTCAACCACTAGAAGAAGACATCATCATACCTGATGATGGAACCACCTCCATGTTGAGATGTGAGATCTACCCACCTCTTCATCCTCGGATCCTGTGGAGCAAGTATACCCCACTCCACCTGTAAGCGTAGGACAAGGACCCTCTCCAGGAAGAAGGATACCAAAATAGACCCATATCCAAATTGTTTCAACCCACCACTTCTGCACATGGTAAGTTGTTTTTTCATGCTTTTTAGGTCCCCTTCACACCAGTTGAAGACTCTAGGCTCCATACATTCTAATGCATACTGAAAATAGCTCTGTAAATCCATGTGGGGATCTGCACTCCCTGCCATGCGAGTAATAGTATAGAGGATAGTCCGTAAAGGCAAATATCGTACATCCCTGATAGCTACCTTACCGCTATGTTTCTCGGTACCCGACACACAATGATGACAGACGTAGTAGTTCATAGGCTCACCTCTGCCCCTGCTGCCTGTAAGTGTCACCCGTGAACCACAACGAGATAGTCCTCTCAGGAAATATATATACTCTATATCTATGGTGAGTGTGTGGATGCCCACATGAAATTCCTGCTCGTTCACATCCCACATGTGAACCAAGTACCCTAGTAGTCTCAATTGGGCTCTCATGCCCTGAATCTTGAAGAATTTTAGTATCCCACACTACCGAAGAGCCATTACTATTCTCGGGTCATTCCCGATGAAGTAATATTCTTCTTTGTGCTCTCGCTCATGCTATTCCAACATCTTGACTGAGGAAGACCTCCCAAGGAACCATAAGATGAGATTAGAAACATAGTTTTCTTTCCTGGGGGTTTTCCCTTGTTGGGTTCATCTTTTTAAATTTTGGGTTGCGGTTGTCCTGGGCCTGTTCTTTCTCATAGTGCGCTGTCATCACACCCTACCTATAGGGTCACCTGCGACGATCCTAGATCATCGTGGTTCTCGATATAGGGCACCTGCGATGACCGCAACGCATGGGTAACCTCTAAAAAATCAACCCAAAATATAAATTTAACCAATGAAAATTAATTTTGAAACCATGAAAAGATGAAGGAGATGGAGATTACCTCTTCTGTGGAGACGATTCGTGAAATGATCCGCCGTGCACTCTGCAATCAATAGTTGCAAATCGAGGTGAAAAAGGGATTTGGAGCAATATTTGGGCAAAGTTACAAATGAAATGGTAAAATGTGGTTTTTTCCCTAATTTATTGACTTTTATCTTTTTTTTTGTTTGTTAATTTGTGCGAGACCTGTTGGCTACGCGATTAACCTGTGGCTTGAGAAACCGCGACTCAGGGGCATCTAAGCCGTCAAAATCACCCGGGGATCGCACCCGGCCTGAGCCACACCAACCCTTAA
>ML791375.1:450327-477120 GCA_009831015.1 Picea engelmannii
TTTGTGATTTATCCAAACCCTAAAGTCCTAACAACTTTACAAGTGATTGATTTTTGCAGATTGAAAAAGTATAGAGGTGAGACGTTGGAACAAGGGTCCTTTTTTTTGGTTTATTTTATATTTGTCGCATGTATAGATCCTTTTAGGGGTTTTTAGGAAAAACTCCAAGCAGAGTCTTAATTCTTTCTCACGCTTGTGAAACCATGAGAATGTAATCAAGTAGTCTTTTGTCGTTTTTTCAAACTTGTATTGGAAAACACGAAAAACAAAAACAATGGAGTATCCTTTAAGCTCTTTTCACACTTTTTAAAAATGAAAAGATGGCCGAACGACCTTGTTCTTTTCTTACTCGTAAAAGTATTTGAAGAAAACATCTAATGAGTGGTAGGTTATCACTTTTTCAGTCTCGTCAGATTAATTTATGAAAAAGGACCTTATGGAGTTCTCTTTAAGTGTTTTCCAGACTCTCTAAAAATGAAAACCCCTAAGTTTTCTCTCTTTGGACTCGTTAAACAAACATCAAAAGACCCATATGGGATCAAAACACTCCTTCTTAGGGTTCGTTAAACATACTCCGAGGGACTCATCCAAAGGATGAGCTTACATCAACAAGCATATGTTATCCTCCTCAAGCTTGCGTACAAATAAAGAGGTACTCGCCAGAAATGGTGTGGAAAAATTGGGAAAGAAATGTGTCTTGGTATTTGTGTTAGTGACAGTAATAGTCGCTCTTGAACATGACAACCCCCTTTATCATTGTATCCAGGTTGGGAAATCGATTTGTCTCTTGTTTGACCATCCACAAGTCCATATGTTGGATCCTCCTTGAGTCAATGCTTCCAAGACCGTTGTCGTGTCGTTCATATGTTCAAGAGAAGTCCAACCTAAATGAGCCCTCTATCAAGTCGACCATCTGCAATTATAAAATTTTCTACCATGTTGACCTTCCCTGTGTCAGTTTCGAATCACTCCATACTCTGATATACTTCAAATTTGTTACATATTTTGTGTCATTGATGGGGGATACATCAAGGCCCTTCTGTGACGAGTCTTTTTGTAACACCCCAGGTTTTGAACACTCATTTTAAATAATGTATTGTTAAAATGCTGAGAGGCCAAAGTGACCAAACAATTATTGAAAGGCCAGTGTGCCCAAGACATGTAATTTTTTTTATCATTATTAATAATAAATACATGGCTGGCTACTAGACGGACAAGGACTAGAGTTATAGGGGGCTATGATTCCACAAGTGAGGGAGCTTGAGGGGCTAAGTGTTTATTCCTATTTTAATTACCCTTTTTTTTTCTAAGGGAGGGGATCGGTTACGTGAGATTCTTTGGGGAAGGCCAGGAGGTTCTTGATTCTCCATGAAGTTACTTAAACCCGCCTCTAGTCTGATGGGGGGGTTGGGACTGATGGATTGTTCACTAATTTCCTGTACGTTCATTCATTTCCATCATGCACTTTCATGCACCCACTTACCCATTCATTGATCCATCCTCATCTGCATCTTGGCTTGGGAAAGGGAACCAAGCTGCTAAAGAATTAGCCATGGTATGGTGGGGTGTAGTGGTCTCTGGTGTGATCCAGCCATGACTTGAGGCCTACATGTCTTAGATGCATTGCCCTGTGTCCAATGTTGCTCACAGGTGCGAGTCCTGAGAGTTCCAGCATTGAGATTCTGGACCAGTTGCACTGGAGCCTGAATAAGGAGAAGGAATTCCTCGGGGACCACGTGGTAGAGAAGGGTGGAGGTCCGTTCTCTTGGGTCGTGCAAGTTGGGTAGAAGAGAGCTAGGTACTTGGATTGCTGTGAGAGTTGGGAAGCCTGTGAGAGATTGAGAGCTGACTGTGTGGGAAACCTGTGAGAGCTGACTAGTTTGGGAACCCGAGTACACTATGGAGATGTCCTTGTGGATTCATAGCCCTGGCTCAGGGGTGACTCTACTGTTGAGATTTGGAGTAGTGGTGTCTACGGTTGGGTGGAATGTTCTTGGTCTGCAGCCAGTTGGTGTCATCTTTCATAAAGATAAGTGCTCTCTGTTATGGTATCATTTACATGTATATGAATGTATTTCCGCTGTATATTTAATAATCGTTTAATTGGATCTTTAGACTATGCATGCTTGCTAGATATTGCTGTGCATGTCGCTAAATCTTGTATCTTATGCGATCTTATTAATTAAAGAATGTATTGGTAAGAGTACGAAGTCCAAGGGTGGGCTTGAAGGTAGCATGCTCCAGCCTGTGGGTGTTTGGGTATGTTACAAATTGGTATCAGAGCTTCTAGTTGAAACACCAAGCCAGTATGGGTCGGGTCTGTTGGTCAGAGTATCAGGGTCAAGATCGAACTCTGACCGTGAAGTTGAAAAGCTCAGGAGGAATGGCATTATAGAATTTATGCGGAATATAGAACGTCAGAGACCTATTGTAAGGGGTTCGAAGGGTCGTGACCATCCCCCTTTGAATTCAGGAGCGATCGCCATCGTAGGATCAGAAGATATCCAAGATTGTTGGATCAGAGGACATGTGAACAAGGGTCGTCTAATGAAAAGGAAGCAAGGGCTAAGGTCACAACCATCAGATCCCATTGGAGAGTGAGATCGACAGACAAGAGGCGTTGTGGGGAACCAAGTTGCATAGGAGATAATTTCCCAAGGAGGTCCCTCAATCCAAACCACGGTTTCACCAAGGGGTTACGTGTCAGCATCAAGAGAATTGCGGGGCGAAAAGCGGGTTACTCCAAACTGCCGATGCGTGCCCCCACAAATTGAAAGGCATGCAAGGATTGACATGTTAGGGATCAAACATCGAAACCCCATATAGACGAAGTATTTTGGGGCCATCCATCGTCAAGGAGAGATAAGTGGCACGAGATCCACAACTCCAGAAGATTGTGGATGAGGAGGAGGTGAAATAGTCGAAGTAGATCCTGACCATCGATCACCAAGAGGTAGGTGTCAGCAGATCAATAACTTCAGAGAAATCTGTTTGAGAGGTTTTCAGTTGAGATCCGAGACTCCTGAAGCTCAAAGAGCTGGAGAGACGAAGTAAATCTCGATCGTCCAATCATCTGAAATAGATCTCAGTCGTCAGATTGTCCATAGTAAATCTCAAGCGTCAGATCATCCGAGGTGAATCTGGGCCGTTTGATCTAGAAGAGACATGGCATAGATCTGTGGATTTTGGGTGAAGGCCCAAAGTAATCCTCAATCGCTCGATTCAAGAGGACACACAACATAATCTTGTTTACTTTGAGGAGGTTTGAAGTTTGAGATTTTTGTAACCCAAAGACCCAAAAGGATCTCAGCCATCGATCTACCGAGAGCCACGCATCACCAGATCCAAGGCTTCGGATAAAAGTTAGTGGGGCCATATAAGTTTTGAAATTTGAGATTTCTGAAGTTCGAAGACCCCAAGTAAGCCTCAATTGTCAGATTAAGGAGGACACGTGGTGCAGATCTATGGAATCTAGGTGAAATTATCGAAGTGAATCTTAGTCATCTGATCCAGGAGGACAGATGGCGATAGATTGGCCAGTTCAGGAATTCAGAGTTCGAGAGAATTGGAAGTGTTTTAGTTTGGTAAACTCCTGAAGTTCCAAAGCCCGAAGAGACGAAGTGAGGGGGCACGATGACATCACCAGGAGGTGATGTGGACCTTGAAATTTCCGAAGTGAGGTGGCTTGTGGACGTCACCTTGGATGACGTGGAAACATGGGATGTGTGCCACATGTCAATAAGTTTTGAGCATATGGAGTATTGAAATTTCAGTTAGAACATGACACGTGTCACCCGCATGATTGGGCCCTGTGTCCTCTTCTAGTATTTCGCCACATGGAAACAAATCATGTAGTCCGGAGACTGGGCACTCCAGAGGGGAAAGATATGATAGGTTTCATTAGGTCAAAAACTCCCGAAGGCCCGAAGGCTGGAGTACATATCGACCATTGATTCCAGAAGACACATGCTGAAGGATCGTCGACTTCGAGTGAAAGCACTCCGAGAGAAAGTACAGGAGGAAAGTTTGAAACTTCCGAAGCCTTAAGAGCCGAAGTGATTCACAACCACTGATCTATGGGAGGACACCCGTCGAAAGATCATGAACTATGGGTGAAAGCGTTCCAGGAGGAGGCAAGAGAAAAAAGTTGAGACTCTCGAAGTGCGGAGTCCCGAAGTGGATCTTGATCGTTGATTGTGAAAGAGGATGAGGACCGTTTATCCAATCCTGGCTGAAAGTTATAAATTTCCAAAGCTCTGGACAAGCGCTTTCTTCAGCTAAGCGTAGGGTCATGTTCATGGTCATATGCAGTTGAGAGCTAAGGGAAGAAGGGCTAAGGGCCGAATTGGTTGTCTTCGAGACATAAAAGTGCTAAGGAAGGATTTAGCCGTGGTCACTTGGGAAGGTGGTTTGAAGGAAGCGCCTGCGCAGGATGAGATTCTGTGTCAGCCAAGGATAACAAGACACTGCTATTTTTGGAGAATGGGGAAATGATCTCCATGAACAAAAAAAGAAGGAGACCTGTAGCATGGTTTGGCAATTTTGTTTATGATATGCATAATTTTAACAAAATTGTCGCTTGCACATTTTGTAGAATTAAGGGGTCTAAACACATCAACTCAGGATGCGTATTAAGAAAATGGAAGAAGGAGAGGGAGCCTCTAGTCATGATAAGGAGGCTAAAGGCCAGAATACCAGAGTTGGTAATGCAGAGACAGAGTCCAATGGACGCAAGGAAAAAGGAGAGCAGGAAATGTTATTAGAAATGGTAAGAAGCCTGAATATGGAAGTACAGAGCTACAAAGAAGACAATGAGAGACTGATGAGAGATAAAAGTCAGATAAATTCTCAAGTGTTGCAGATCTTAAATTAGTTGCAGAGGTAAACAAAGAAGGGATTAAACTCAAGACAAGAGGAAGAAAGCAGGTTCCTTGAAATAAGGGATGATCATCAAAGAGCCGGTTATTCCAGAAGTGCTAGCAGAGATCATGGACACCACTCACCTCTTTACTCAGAAAGAAAGTTTTATGCATCGAAAGATCTCGTAAGCAGTCCAGAGGTGTCTCCTATTAGACACCAAATAAGGAAACAAGAGGTAGATAGTTTGCAAGGAGAGATGAGGAAGCTCAAGCCACCTTCCTTTGAGGGTGAAATAGAAAGGGAAGATGATGCTGAAGCATGGTTTCTTGGGCTCAGGAGATATTTCCAGTTGCATAACTATTCGTCCAACCTGGAAGCCAAGATTGCCACCTACCATTTACACTGGAAAGATGCAATGTGGTGGGATCAACTGAAGAAAGTGAAACATGTTAATGAAAGTAGGATCACTTGGAAGTAGTTCAAGAAGTACTTCCAGAAGGAGCACCTCTCAGATCATTTCTATGACAAGAAAATGAAGGATTTCTTTGAACTCAGGTTGGGAAGCATGACTATGGCAGAGTACGAGAAGAAGTTCTTGGGATTGTTAAAGTATGTCAGGTTCATTGGTGATGAGAAAGTGAAAATACAGAGATTTCTAAGTGGACTACCAACCTTTTATAAGGAAAAGATCAGGTATGATGAACCCAAGACCTTGACTGAGGCCATCAGGAAGGATAAATACCTGTATGAGCAAGGCCAGGGAAGAGAATCCCTGCAGAAATCTTGGAAGGACAAGAAAAATGCGAAGTTATATCAGAGGAGGAATGGATTGAAACTTTCCTTCAATAGGAATGAGCCGAATAGGAATCATCAAGATCAATATGCTAAGAGGGATTTCAAGAAGGAAGATTCCTTGGGAAAAAGGGCAAGACCACCAATCCAATGCTGGGGATGCAAGGAAGATCACATGTACAAGGATTGTCCACACATAAAGGATAGAGTGAATACTGTGCACAACATCCAAGAGGCTACAACAATCGAAGATATGGGAAGAATCTATGTAGCTTTAGATGATCGACAAGCATAATACTAGTCCAATATGATCGAGGTGGAAGGTAAGATCATAAATCAGCCTGTTGCTATTTTGATTGATTCAGGAGAAAGTCATTGTTACATTGATCCTAAGATAGTGGATAGATTACATTTGGAGAAAATTAAACTTGGAAAAACAAGTTTTGTTCAGTTAGTCACTGGAACCAAAAGAAGAATCCATGACATAGTCAGAAGTTGTTTCGTAAGTCTTAATGGTGTGGATACTAGTATTGATCTAAATATCATACCATTGGGGTCTTATGATATTATGATTGGAATGGATTGGTGTGACAAACATCGTGCTGTCCTAGATTGTCATAACAAGACATTTACATGTCTTGATGGAAATGGAAAACAGAGCACTGTGAAAGGAGTTCTAAGACCCATCTCTATAAGGGATATTTCAGCCTTACAACTAAAACGATGTTTTAGAAAAGGATGTCAATTGTATGTAGCTCATGTGGAAGAGCCAAAAAATATGAAGGGGCCAAGCCTCAAAGATTTCTCGGTACTACAAGGATTTGAAGATGTATTCCAAGAAATACTCGGATTTCCACTAAGAAGGGAGATAGATTTCTCAATCGATTTAGTGCCAGGATCTGCCCCGGTGTCAAAAACACCTTATAGAATGAGCACACCAGAGTTAAAAGAATTACAAATGCAGTTGGAGGAATTGTTGAAGAAAGGGTACATATGTCCAAGTGTTTCACCTTGGGGAGCACTAGTACTTTTCGTCAAAAATAAAGATGGAATCTTGAGGTTATGTATTGAATTTCGACAACTGAACAAGTGCACTATAAAGAACAAGTATCCTCTACCCTGAATTGATGACCTCTTTGATCAACTAAGAGGAGCAAAGATATTTTCGAAAATTGACCTGAGGGTAGGATACCATTAGGTAAGAATCAAGGAATAAGACATTCATAAGACAACCTTTAGGACTAGGTATGGGCATTATGAATTTGTAGTGGTGCCATTTGGGCTGACCAATGCACAAACTGTCTTCATGTGCTTAATGAATGGCATATTCAGAAATTATTTGGATAAGGTTGTCATAGTATTCCTGGATGGCATACTTATCTATTCTAAGACTGAAGAGGAGCATGAAAATCACTTAAGATTGGTATTGCAAGTACTGAGAGAACATCAATTGTATGCCAAGTTGAGTAAGTGTTCTTTCTATAAAAAACAAATCCATTACTTGGGACACATTATTTCAGAGTAGGGCATAACAGTAGATCTAGAGAAGATCGAAGCCATTAGAGGATGGCGAACACCCAGAAATGTGTCAGACGTAAGATATTTTATGGGATTAGCTGGCTATTACAGAAGGTTCATACTAGGGTTCTCTAAGATTGCTCATCCCATCACTTCTTTGCAAAAGAAGGGAACTAAATTTGAATGGAAACTGGAGTGTGAAAATAATTTTAATCTGTTGTAGAAATTACTTACTAGTGCACCTGTGTTAAATATTACCGACCCAAATGAAAGTTTTGTGGTATGTACAAACACATGTAATGAAGGACTTGGGGGAGTCCTCACACATAATGGACATGTCATTGGATATGAGTCCATAAATATTAAGGAACATGAGAGGAACTATGCCACACATGACTTGGCACTTGCTGCCATTGTTCATGCCTTGAGGATGTGGAGGCATTATCTCATGGGGAAGACATTCAAATTAAGGACATACCACATTGGCCTGAAGTATCTTTTTGAAAAACCAACCTTGAATGCAGGCAAACAAGATGGCTGCAATTTCTAAGTGAATATGACTTCGATATCAAGCATATCAAGGGAAAGGAGAATAAAGTTGTCGATGCACTTAGTAGAAGAGTGCATATCATGCATGCTACTACTATCAATATGCATCAGTCAGACTTGAAGAGCATAATTTTAGATGGTCTTGTTACAGACCAACATTACCTACAGGTAAAGGAAAACTTACAACAAGGAGAGGTACAACAGAAAATAAAGGAGTATGAGATAAAGGAAGACAAACTACTCATGCATAAAAATAGAATCTATGTTCCTAGTTCTGGAGAACTGAGGAATTTGGTACTGAAGGAAATTCATGATGTTCCTTATGCTGGAAATCCCGGTTACCAGAAAACAATTATAGTAGTAAGAATCTAGTTCTTTTGGCCGAGAATGAAGAAGGATGTTGCTGATTACATCACCTGATGTATGTAATGCCAGAAGGTGAAGGATGAGCATAGGAACCCAACAGGTTTGCTGCATCTATTTCCAATCCTAGAGAAGAAATGGGAGGTGATCACCATGGATTTCATCACAGGATTACCTAGAACGAATAAGCAACATGATTCAATCATTGTGGTGGTTGAAAAATTAACAAAGGCTACTCATTTTGTGCCTGCGAAGACAATGCATATAGCTAGGTTGCATGGGATACCTATGACAATCGTCTCAGACAGAGATATGAAGTTTACCTCCAATTTCTGGAGGGGATTGTTTAAATGATTTGGCACAGATCTAAAATTTAGCACAACATATCATCCCCAGACAGATGGGAAAACAAAGAGAGTCAATCGAATAATTGAAGACATGCTGAGAATGTATGTGATGGATAAGCCATCTAAGTGGGAAGATTACTTACATTTGGTTGAGTTTGCATATAATAATGGGTATCAAGATTCATTGAGAATGAGCCCATTTGAAGCCTTGTATGGTAGGAAATGCGATACTCCAGTAAGCTGGGACAACCCAACAGATAGAGTGGTACTTGGGCCAGAGTTTCTCAAGGACATGGAAGACCAGGTGGTCAAGATCAAGAAGAATTTAATGGTAGCTCAGGATAGACAGAAAGTTTATGCAGACAAGAACAAGACAACTAGAGAATTTAAAGTAGGGGAGCATGTACTTTTGAAAGTGAAGCCCAAGAAAAGCTCTTTGAAATTGGGTAGTTGTACAAAGCTGGCAGCCAGATTCCATGGTCCATTTGAAATATTGGACATAATAGGGCCAGTTGCATACATGCTTGCATTGCTTGCTTCCATGAATGTGCATAATGTATTTCATGTCTCTTTAGTAAAGAAATATGTACATGATCCTAACCATGTTATTGATTGGCATCTGATTCAGGTAGAGACAGAGGGATATTTTTTGGTTCAACCAGTGCGAGTATTGGATAAAAAAGTCAAAATGCTCCGAAATCGAGTTATAGAGCTGGTAAAAGTTCACTGGACCTACTACAGTCTTGAATATGCTACCTAGGAGCATGAAGATGCAATGCGGGCAGAGTACCCATAGATTTTTGAATAAATTTGAGATTTTGATCTCTATTTTGTATATGCACTGAGGAAAGTGAAAAAATAAGGGGGATGGGATGTAACACCCCAGGTTTTGAACCCCCATTTTAAATAATGTATTGTTACAATGCTAAGAGGCCAGAGTGCCCAAACGATTATTAAAAGGCCAGTGTGCCCAAGACATGTAATGTTTTTATCATTATTAATAATAAATACATGGATGACTGCTAGACGGACACAGACTAGAGTTATAGGGGGCTATGATTCCACAAGAGAGGGGGCTTGAGGGGATAAGTGTTTATTCCTATTTTAATTACCCGTTTTTGTCTAAGGGAGGGTATCAATTACGTGAGATTCTTGGGGAAAGGCCAGGAGGTTCTTGATTCCCCATGAAGTTACTTAAACCCACCTCTGGTCTGATGGGGGGGTTGGGACTAATGGATTGTTCATTGATTTCCTATACGTTCATTCATTTACCTCACACACTTTCATGCACCCACTTACCCATTCATTGATCCATCCTCATTCGTGTCTTGGCTTGGGAAAGGGAACCGAGATGCTGAAGAATTAGCCATGGTATGGTGAGCTGTAGTGGTCGTTCGTGTGATCTATCCATGACTTAAGGCATGGATGTCTGAGATGCATTGGCCTGTGTCCAACGTTGCTCACAGTTGTGAGTCCTGAGAGTTCCATCATTGAGATTTTGGACCAATTGCGTTGGAGCCCGAATAAGGAGAAGGACTACCTAAGGGGCTACATGGCATAGAAGGGTGGAGGTCCGTTCTCTCGGGGTGGTCCAAGCTGGGTAGAAGAGAGCTGGGTACTTGGATTGCTATGAGAGATGGGAAGCCTGTGAGAGATTGAGAGTTGACTGGTTTGGGAAACCTATGAGAGTTGTCTGGTTTGGGAACCCAAGTACACTCTGGAACCATCATTATGGATTCATAGCCTTGGCTCGGGGGTGACTCTGCTGTTGAGATTTGGAGTAGTGGTGTCTACGGTTGGGTGGAACGTCCTTGGTCTGCAACCAGTTAGTGTCATCTTTCATAAAGATAAGTTCTCTCTGTTATGGTATCATTTACATGTATACAAATGTATTTCTGCTGTATATTTAATTATCATTTAATTAGATCTTTAGACTATGCATGCTTGCTGGATATTGTTGTGCATGTTGCTAAATATTGTATCTTTTGCATTCTTATTAATTAAATAAGGTATTGGTAAGAGTACAAAGTCCAAGGGTGGGCTTGAAGGTAGCATGCCCCGACCTATGGGTGGCTAGGTATGTTACACTTTTCCTGTCGACTTCAACTCATTATCCGAGAACAAGACTTAGAAAGCATTTAGTACCTTAGAACCTGCATGCCTCAATGGCAGGTTTCTTCACTTTCAATAGTGGGTTCACATCATTGACCCCTGATTGGAAGATTCTATCGAGTGTTCGACTTCAACTCATTTATTCACATTTGCTGGATTGTACTTGGGTACCTTGGGAATCATTAACATCAATGGTGATTTCCCTCGCACTTGTTAACGGTTTTCATTAATGATCGACAATCAAGTGGTTTCTACCATGTTCAACTTCGACACCTGTAATCATATGGCTAGATTCGTACTTAGAGACGATGGAAATGAAGACCCTTGATCTTATCATTTTGGTCCAGGTTGTGATGGATTATTCATGAATTAGTATTGACACATAGATCCAGTGTGTATATCTCGTGGCTATGTCCGAATTTAAATTCTTTTAGAGCATAGATCCACAGTGTATTCCTGGTGGCTATGCCAAATCATGATGACATGGATCCACAGTGTATGTTTAGTGGCCATGAATCACTTGACACTTATGATTAGAGTCACTTGTAGTCTGAGCATGGGAATGCCTACCTCAGAATTGGTATGATATTATGAAGATGCTTGTTTGTTTGCAGGTTCCTGATCGATGCACTCCTTTTTTTTGACACACACATTCTACAAAGTATTTCAGCTGTCACGAGTTCCAGCTTCATACTTTGTGGGGAATTTTGTTACACATTATTTTGGTCACCTCAATGATCACCTGATAACATGTGTTCATGTTCCCTAAAAATATTAAACGAGACTCTCTCCATGGGAAAAGTGATTTGCTTTCCTTTGCCAAAAACCATATGAAGGAAGGTCGTCGCACCCTGCTATATGCATGGTGTGCGACGATGCCTGATTGTTGCACTATGAAATATACCTAGACTATGATGTTGCTTGTGTATAGAGTGCGACGATGCTTAACGCATGGGAAAAGTCAAATATCATGAATATTCTAAAAGGGGATCTTCTAGAAGATGAGGTGGCCTCTGATCGGTTTGGATATTACTTGCTTGTCTGATTTGGTGGGATCATCCTAATCTCCTCATCCATCTCTCTTTAACACTATATAAAGAGGGATCTCTCATGGCAAAGGCTAATGTTGAATAATCTAATATTTGTATGGAGAGTTCTACTTCAGATTATGATTGAGAGATTTGCTTTAGTTCTTCAAGTCAGATTGTGGATCTTCTTCATTCAAGACATTGGAGAAAAGAGCCATTGAAAGGGGACCTTGCAACATCAAGGCATGGGTTGTATTCTCCACTTTCTATTCACTTAATATAGTAATGCATTTCTTCCCTATATAAGCTCTCATCTTCTATTGTATAATTCCTTGATCATATACATAGACTTCATTAGAATATATAGATATTTGTTCCCCTTATTTGTCGGTTTGTGATTCTTAGATAGGATTACTATTCTACAAAATCAAGGAAGGAGATACATAAAGGATGCTAGCAGGGACAAGCATCGTTTAAAAGGTATGTCACTTGCAACCCATTAAACTAGTTCATATGATGATGAAGTTTAAGGTGAAGTGTGCATTCTGTTATGTTTTGTTCTAGTTTCTTGTGGAATCTAGGGAGATCTGTTTATGTCCGCATTTACCGATTAATCCGATAAGACCTGAAACATAGCCTTTGGCCTGAATTGCCACAATACCCTTGTCTAGTCGAGGCATGTAAGGTCTGAAGACTTCCACTCCAGGTTGCTCCCCTTCTACCTTGATGAGGAAGCATTTGATAAGGAAGTCATGTCGTGGACTGGTGTCAAGCACAATCCACGCAAGTCTGACATGAATTACCTCTTGCCTCCAGAGCTCCTGAATAAAAAGGGGAAAGAAGTGTTGGACACACCTACCACACTTAGAGGGGGGGTGAATGAGTGTGGGGATCTTTTTACCAAAACTTCCCGTTTACACAAAACTCCTTAGTTAACATTCAACTTTTACTCATTAATCATTGCTATCATTTATAACCAGTTAGATGTGAACATATATCAACAACATATATCAAGACTATATCATCAACAACTCATCATCACAAGGAGCCCAAGGAACACAAGATGTATGTACAATTTTCTTTTTATTACAGACTACAATCCTTGGGGTTTATCAGCAATAACTGAATATAGTACAACTCTACAAGAGCACTGGCTCTATAATGCAAGACTCAACTTACACCCTCAACACCAACTGAGATGAGGCAACAATCCTCAATAGATATCAATCTGTCAATAGGTAGATGACCTGTTAGTAGTGTAGCCCACGTGTATACACGCTTTGGATCACTACAACCCACGTATGTACACGTCCAATGTATACAACAACATGCATATACCTTCTGAGCTGTTAGGGTTTATCCTTCAGGATCAACTCAGATCATCTGCAAACAATATATCATTCTCTTCTGTCTCTGACTGTCCAAACTGCCCACCAACTAGTCACAACACATCCCAGATCTCCAATAGCTTGTTCATGCTCCACAACAAATCAATATGAGTGCTATCTCAATCATGTATAATCAACTAGTATACCATAACAATCATGGCACCACTGAATCCAAAGAGTACTTCTCACTCCATCAACCAAATCAACCAAAATGAACCACATCATAGAAGCCATACCAAGAATTCCCTAAGTATTCACAACACATCAAACAATAATATCCATGAAGACAATAATGTAACCATACCAGTGTCTCAGTGATAGATCTGAGGCCATAGAATGTAGATCTGGAACCTGCCTCATCACCCAAGAGCTTGGCACCAACTCAAACAAAAGTATTCACCATTCTATCCACTATATGCTCCCTGTCCTCATACACCCCGCGTACATACTCACCCTATACATAGTCAGCCCTCGTATACCTCAATGTATACACACTCCATACATAGACAACTTGCGTATGCATAAGAAACTAGGGTTTCTGAAGTTCTGATAATTTTGCCGTCAAAATCTCTGACATTGCCAAAACTTTGATGCGTCCATGAGATCCTCCTCACGCTCTCTTTCTTAGAATAGATCTTCAATAATTCTCAAGAGATCCATACCAAAGATGCTCTCATAAGAAGCTCTCCATCAATACTCCATAAGATAATCTCACAAGAAGCTCTCCATTGATCCACCAAAAGGATGAAATACAAGAGTCCATAGCTATCTCATTTATACTTTCATCCTCTAGGTCACTTTACCCACTTTTAGGTTGCTTAACCTATTTTCCTTATTTTAGGGTAACTACTTTCCACAAATAGAAATTTCTCCAATATTTTATCATTTAAATAATATTCCTTCTTGATTTTGTCACCTTACTTTATCATTTAAGTAATCTTTCTTGATTTTGTCACTTCTCTTTATCATTTAAATAATCTTCCTTGACTTTTTCATTTTACTTCATCATTTAAATAACGATTTCTTCTTTTAGGTCACTTTGACTTCTTTGACCTTGTGGGCTCAAGCCTTCATATGGGGGTCCTCTAACTTCGTAAGGCCATAACTCTCAAACCGTGAGGAGTTATGTGACATTCCACATACCATCGGAAATGGCATGACAAACACTATCCATCTAGAATAGTTTCACCGGCAATTTCATTGATCTTCAACTCATTATTACACATACAAGCATGGGTCCTCCAACCATTCTTCTAGGATAACTCAATCCGCAAAGCGTCTCCTGTGAGGGCTTTCACCATAAGGGGACCACTTTGGAGTTCATCCATTTGTGCACCTTATCAATCATGATAAGACAATAAATGAGTCATCTATACATTTTTCAACAATGCATCATATCAATGAAACCACATTGATCCATCTTCATCATGTATCAATGAAAACTCATTGATCCATCATATCAATGACAACTTATTGATCCATGTTCATCGATTGGTTTCCATTTGACATCTATCATTCTTATCAAGGACAATACATATACATTACATCAATCATCAATCAATCACTTGATATCAATCAATCAAACCATTGGAATTAATGACAACATGATCCAACAAGAAGAAGGAGTAGGACCAAGCTCCGCCCCAACAATGAAGAAGCCAAAGGTCCAAATGCCGACAGACTCAGAGGAAGAAGAGGATGTGGAACCTTTGGAGCAGAAAAAGACATTGCCTATGTTTCCACAGCTCCCAAAACATGTTGTGTTATCAGGTAAATATGTAAATGAGATTCTTTCTGCTAACTTCGTATGGGATCCCTCAATTAAGATACCCTGAACAGGTATTTCTCCTATGAAGATCTTGAATCCACAACCAATATCCTTGGTTTTACCTCTTACTAGAGTAGCTTCTCGAGCTGCCCAAACTGTGATTGACATCCAAGATGATCCTGAGCCAGACACCACCGCCTTCACAACCATCATAACTAAGCAAGATCCATCACCACCACAAGCCCCGTGGTCACTGCAAGACACAACCATTCCATCCTAACCCACTTCTCCTGAGCCCATGCAGATGGATCTCCCCGACCCACTTGAGAATGTACCAGAACATACTGAAGCCCCGAGCCAATCATCCACTCCATTGGTACCTATTCTAGGCACTATGACTTCAACGAGAGTCAGGAAGAATAAATTCCACTACTTATTCCAATACCACAAGTTCCAGGCACCTAAAGTTCTCTCTCAACAGTCAATTTTCAGACTCCCATCAATAGAAGCATAACTCCAAAAGTATCATTACAAACAGGGGTAGATGCATAGTTGGTTCAGAAAAAACCTCAAACCACATCGAGGTAGAGTGCAACATCCCTGAAATAACAACTGGAGCTAGTACTCTAGGATCCACAACGATGTGTAAAACTACTGCAACTTTTCCTGGCCAAGACATAAGTTTTCCCTCTACTTCTAACGACTCTGAAGACTAGACTTGCACATCAGCTGTAAGTTCCATCCCTAGGGGAAGAAGAGGTCGAGAAACCATCCAAACATTCAATGGCTAGTGAACTACCACTATAGGTTCAATTGTCCCTGGACACAACTACTTCATATGGCGATCTCCCTCATTTTCCAACAACGCAACTGGTAGGAATAATCAGAGCCTCAACTGACCAATTGGAGAAAAGGATCCAACAAGCTGAACGAGAAGCCAAGTTCTGGATACAATAAGGACTCCTTGCACAAGAAAAATGAACACAAGAGGAATATTCAAAAATCCATGCAGAACAGAAGGTAGAAAAGGTAAAGGAAAAACTTACATAGGCCTGGACAATGGTCAGAAAGACAACGCCTCAATTTCCAGAATCCAACACAACAAGCGAGCCTATGGAGTAGATCGAATTACTTCAGGTAGCCTGGTTAGAGCTGGTAGAGTAAGTGAGAAGCTGAACTACAACCCAGGAAGCTACAAGAGCAACTAGACAAAGTCGCGTTGGAAGGAAACAACGCAAGAGAAGCCTTACATAGAAGGAATGAAGAGTGCACCAAAATCTTCAGAGAAATCAACGATTGGATGGGAATCATTTTAAGGCCCAACCAAACATTGGAGGACTTGCGCCTGGAGATCCAATAGCTCAATGAAGAAGCAGCAAAGACCCTCGATCCATTGGAACAATGAGAGAAATTTGACAAAATCCAGCAGGTGGACAATGATCTCAATGCACTATATGAAGCTCAAACTATGGCTAAGAAGGAACTACGAGAGTTTCAACATGTAGTCCAGACATGGTATCTATAGATTCATAAAGTGGACACCATAGATGACTTGGAATGGAACTCTCTAGTTGCGTCCAATCCCAAAGAATTCATTATAGACGCAACTCAACAGTTTGTTGTTGAAGCTTCATTACTTGCCAGAAAGTGGCAGGATAAGGTGGAAAACTTCCAAAAGGTCAGGAAAAGAGCTCTCGAATTAGTCCCAGAGTTGGGCCCTTCATTTGAAGATGCCAAATAGGAAATCATGCAAGCAGGAAGCGAAAGCAACTTACAGATAAAATATAAAGGAAAACAATAGGCCAACCTAGAGACCACGAAAGAGCCGAAGATTTGACTTGGGACGAGTCAAGGATTGTAGTTAGAGCCTATTGGGCCCTTCATTTTGATGAATAGAAGTTGCATACACCATATTGCAACTTCACTTTGGTAAACATAAGTTGTGGAAGTTGTTGAGGAGCTGAACAATGGACTAAAGAAAGAAAAAAAAAAGTGGTTGGAAGGACAAGGAAACATCAACTTTGAGGAAAGAAGTTGCAACAAGATCAAGAATAAGAGAGAACTCTCGAGTTCTCATCCAACAAACCTAGATCGTATTGTATATATGAGATTGATATGATTGTAATAGGGTTAAAAATTAACAATTAATAGCTAATGGCTAATATGGATATTGTTGTTGTTATTATAGGTATTGCTCGAGTCACTATTGTAATCACTCATGCTGTTATTGTAGTTGAGTCTTGAGATCTGGGTAAGAACCAAACTATCAATGTACCCAAGTTTTGTATCATTCTAGGTGTAGAGGAACAAGATACTGTAACCTTGCCTTGTATTTGATGAGGAGCATCCTCTGATTACTTATGTATGGGAATTGAGTTATGAGAAGAACCTGATATGGAAATATAATTGGAGGCCCAAATTTTGAATATATTCTTGTGTATTTAGCCTTCTGAATGTATTGAATGTTGCTCTGTATTATCTTTTATGTATGATATACTTAAATTGATTCATTATGAACGGCGACGCAACTCTGTTCTCTTTATTCTTAGTTAGGAGATATCCAAAACTGTTACATGTTTAATCTATCTTACACAAGACTAATATGAATCTTGATAACTCAGAGGTTTGTCTAAGTATTCTCCTTACCCTTCCCTTTCTTTCTTGTCTCGGTTGCGCTTCAGGTGAGACTTCTTCCCTCCTGGGAAGATGAAAATTCCAACGCTCTAGACTACTTCAGTACCTTTTGTTGGTAACTTAAGAAGGACCCTGGTCTGATCACTTTTACGCCAACATAAGCCAATTTCCATAAATGCGCATATACACAAGCCAACTTCCGTAAATGAACATTTATGAAAGTTGTCTTTCATATATGTGCATTTACGGAAGTTGGCTTTCGTATATGTGTGCTTCAGTTGGATTTCATATATGCACATTTATGGAAGTTGGCTTTTGTATATGCGCGCTTCCGTAAGCGCGCATATACGAAAGCCAACTTCCGTGAATGTGCATATACAAAATCCAACTTTCATAAATGTGAATTTATGAAAGTTGGCTTCCATATATGTGCATATACTGCATAACAATTTTGTAAGTGTACATTTACATAAGTTTTCTTTAGTATATGCACGTATACGAAAGCGCACATATACGAAAGACAACTTCCATAAATGCACATATATAGAAGCCAACTTTCGTAAATGCGCATTTATGGAATTTGACTTCCGTATATGTACGTATATGGAAGCAAACATATATGAAAGTTGGCTTCTGTAAATGCATATTTATGGAAGTTGACTTCCGTATATGTGTGTATATGAAAGCACACATATACGGAAGCCAACTTCCATAGATGTGCATAGACAGAAGCTAACTTCCGTAAATACACATTTATGGAAGTTGGATTCACTATATGCGCATATACGGAAACCAACTTCAGTATATGAAATTCTTATTCAGTATATGTGCATATACGAAAGCCCTTTTCTATAAATGCGCATTTACAGAAGTTGACTTCCATATATGCATGCTTCCCTAAATGCGCATTTACGAAAGTTGGCTTCCATATATGTGTGCTTCCATAAATGCGTGCATATATAGAAGCCTTTTTCCGTAAATGTGCATTTATAGAAGTTGACTTCCATATATGCGTGCATCCCTAACTGCTCTTTTATGGAAGTTGGCTTCCATATATGTGTGCTTCCATAAATGCATGCATATACAAAAGCCAACTTCTGTATATGCACATTTATGGAAGTTGGCTTCCATATATGCATGCTTTTGTATATGCATGCATATACGAAAGCTAACTTCCGTATATGCACATTTATGGAAGTTGTATTTTGTATATGCACACTTCCTTATATGTGCATATACATAAGCCAATTTTCATAAATGCGCATTTACTAAAACACCCTTCCATAAATGATCATTTATGAAATTTGGGTTCTTTATGTGCGTGCTTCTGTATATGCACATATATAGAAGCCAAATTCCGTAAATGTGCATTTACAGAAGTTGGATACAATATATGTGCATATACGAAAGCACGCATATATGAAAGTTGACTTTCAAAGCTTTGATTCAGGGGATGATCCTTGCACAAGAACTGAAAATAGAGCATCTAATTGTAACTGGCAACTCAGAGTTAGTGATCAATCAGGTTACCTAGAGGTATAAAATAAAAAAGGAAAGACTTAAGTTATATTTCAAAAGAGTTAACAAATTGATAGAATCCTTCAGTTCCTTCAACATTTATTTCATTCCAAGGGACAATAATCACAAGGCAGATTCATTAGCTTTGGCAGCCTCATTGTCAAACCCAAATGATATCCAAAGCAAAAAATATTTCCATGTAGAAAGAGCTTTCCAACCATCCATGCCCAATAACATTGGATATTTGCAAGTATTTAAGAACGATGAACAACTAGAATTTTTTTTTTGAATGATGATGATGATGGATACAATCACTCGTCTACTATCCCCAAATATTTTATACAATATGAATCTCTTTTTATGAAATATGATCATGCTAAGAATCTCCTTGAAGAAGTTTCAATTTGAAAAGTGCAAGAGACAAGGAAAGTCAATATTGGCACTGACAGTTCCCCGAAATATGTCAACTTGGGAGTTGATTGCACCATTGAAGAAGTTGATCAATATGTTTCCTTGTTCAAAGAATACATTGATGTGTTCTCTTGGACCTATGATGATTTGAAAACTTACGATAAAACTATATTCCAACATATCATTCCTTTGAGGGAAGAAGAAAATCCAGTGAAGCAAAAAATAAGGATGATGAATCCCAAACTGAAACCTCCGGTAGAGATTGAATTGGAGAAATTGAAGAAGGCATTAATAATTTAGCCCATTAGACACTTAGACTGGCTTTCAAATCCTATGATTGTAAGAAAAAAGACCAGGGAAATCTGGATGTGTGTTGACTTCAGAGACCTTAACAAAGCAAATATAAAGGATAACTTTCCTTTAACTAATATGGAGTTCCTTCTCCAAAAAGTCACTGGATCAACCTGCATGTCCATGTTGGATGGTTTTTCTGGATATGACCAAGTCTTGGTGGCTGAGGAAGATAGGAAAAATATGGCATTTATCACACCTTGGGAGACATATGCATATGCTATAATTCCCTTTGGTTTGAAGAATGCTGGAGCCACACTCTAGAGGGCCATGGATCATGCATTTAGCGGTTTGATAGGAAAATTTATGGCAGACTATCAAGATGATTTGACAGTGCATTTAAAAACAAGGGGTGATCATATCCATCATCCAAGAAATGTTATTGAAAGATGTAGACTATATGGTGTCTCTCTAAATCCAAAGAAATGCTTATTCATTGTAACTAAAGGCAAATTGTTAGGCCACATTGTTTGCAAGGAAGGGATTTACATAGATCCAGAAAGAGTTAAATCAATAAATGAGCTCAACCCCCCGACATCCAAGAAGGGAGTCCAATCATTTTTCTACAAGATCAATTTTGTGCAAAGATTTTTTCCTGACTATGCAAGTATCGTAAAGCTGATCAATTTGTTGTTGAAAAAGGAGCAGAGGTTTGAATGGATAAAAGATACTCAAGAGGCTTTAAATAATATCAAAGGAAAAATCACCACAACTCCAATCCTCATTAGTCCAGACTTTCAAAGGGATTTCATCATCTATTCATTTGCTACAGCGAAAGTTGATGCATTTGTCCTTAATCAGAAGAATACCAAGAAGAATACCAAAGGGGAAGAACTCCCAATAAGTTTCATGAGAAAAACCTTACATGAATATGAGTTGAGGTATTCAGAACTGGAAAAGCAAGCCTTGGCTCTTGTAAAAGTAGTAGCGCATTTTCAGACGTACATATTGAACTCCCGTGTTATTTTCTATGTTCCCTCATCGCTAGTGAAGATTATTCTAAATCAACAATTGAGAGAAGGAAAGTGGGCTTACTGGCTGGCAAAGATACAAGAATATGACATCGAGATTAAACCTTTAAAAGCTATCAAAGGACAAGGTTTATGCAAGCTCATCGCGAATGATGATTCTGTGGATGAAATGATTTCAATTTCAGTAGGAGAACCATTAGTTGATTCGGATTGGTACGAAGATATTATATTCTACTTACGGTCCGAGAAATTTCCTGTCACCATGAACTCCAAGGAGAGAAGAACATTGAAGATGAAGGAAAATCAATATGTGCTGATTGTCGATATACTGTTCAGGAGAAATTATGATAGTATATTACTGAGATACATTGATGAAAACCAAGCCCAAGAACTAATGAGAGAATTCCATGAAGGAATATGCGGTGGAAACTTTGCACCTACTACCAACGCCCACAAGATAATAAGGGTTGGATTCTACTGGCCATAAATATTCAGAGACTCGTATGCCACAATAAGAAAGTGCATATCGTGCCAACAATTTTAAGGAAAAATGAAGAGATTTGCAATGCCTTTACAACCCATAATTGTAGAACAACCATTCTCCCAATGGGGACTTGATGTTGTCGGGCCAATTAATCAAAAGTATAGCAAGGGGCATATGTACATTCTCATGGCTACATATTATTTCATGAAATGGCTGGAAGCAGTGGAATTAAAGAAGGTTAATTATGAAGAGCTAATTATGTTCCTCAAAGATAATATTCTATCAAGATTTGGTGTCCCAGATAAATTTATCACAGATAATGGTTCGATTTTCATTGGGTCGAAGTTTACGGAGTTTTGCGGAGAATATGGAACTATCATGTGTCAATTGTCGAATTATTATCGACAAGGTAATGACCTTGTTTAATCCACAAATAAAACACTTGTTCAGATGCTCAAGAAAACCATTGACAAAAACCAAAGGAATTGGCATTTGAAGTTGACAGATGCATTGTGGGCAAGTAGAACGACTCCAAAGGATAGCACCGGGATGTCCCCATATACATTTGTGTATGGGAAAGAAGCAAAGATGTCAATTAGCCTTGAAATAAATGCATTGACTTTCATGGCTAATACAGAAGATACAGAAGACAATTCTTCCATCCAAAGGAGAATCAACCACTTGTTGAAGTTGAAAGAAGAATGAAGAAAAGCCCTGAATCGAACCTCTCAAAGACAACATAGTGTCAAAATATATTTTGATCAGAGCACAAATGTAAAGAATTTCCAGAAGGGAGAGCCGGTGTTACTTTAGAACAAGACCAAGGAGAAACCATGGATGCATACAAAGTTCAAAGCATTCTTGATTAGGCCATATGTCGTCGAGAAGATTTTGGGTTTTAATTCCTATATGCTCTGAGACATGAAGGGTAAAAGATTAATGCTGCCTGTCAATGGGCAACATTTGAAAGGTTTCTTCTCCTAAGACTTTCTCATTCTCATTGTACATAATTTTATTTTTCAATTTGTATATTCTTACTCTGACTCCATAGCCCAATAGGAGGAAGCACTTGGTCATGAAAGGTTCTGGATTCTTGACAACCCACAGGGAGTTATCATCCAACAATTGGAGCTAGTTGTTGAGATAAATTCACGCTTCCGAAATTTCCCTCCCCTTTTCTATTTTCCCAACTTATTTTGTCCATTTCTTTTCCCTCTTCTATACTTACCCAAATTCCCCTTTTCTTTTTTCCCTTCTATTCTCCCTTTCTAATTACTATACTTAGTCATTTTTTCAAAAGTGATGGGTTCACGGGTTGGTGGACTTGTGGGTTCTCACTTCCTATTCCCATATCATGAGTTCGATCGATCGCCATGTCATCCTATAATTAATTGTTTCTACAGTCGCGGGTTCCTGGGTTCAAGCTTTCATATCCCATGTTCGACGATATACATTTTGCACCCAAACGATCCACGATCTACATTTTGACCATCAAAATCCCTGAGCTCCTAAGTATCTCATCTCTCATATATTGAGTCTGACTGACTGCATTACAACACTTAGCTGATTTTTCAACCTTTCACAATCGCTGGTTTGTGAGTTTCCGGGTTGGCGGGTTCACAAAATTCCCAAATCCTAATTGCTCTCGTACGTCCCCGCCACCTTTGTGCTTTTCCCAATATGCATTTAGTATGTTTTAATGCTAATAACTCATCATGTAGGTCCTGTAAATATCATCATTAATAAGCGAGGGGCTCAAGGATATTTCTTATTAAACCACAGTAAAGCATGATTTGTGGAAGATTATATTAAATCTCTCAAGCGCTCATTTCAAATATTATCCGGATTAAAAGAACACTCTCGTCAACTTATGGCAGCAACAATTCGATAACAGTTATGTAGAGATAATGTGAACATTTTTGGATATGAGGACCATAACTTTCAGTGGCCTAGAGAATATTCTTACTATTCATCCCCTTCTGCTCAGAAGGAAGTAATTTGGACGTCCGAAATTGCTTGTGTAGGATGTGTTCCTGAGGTTTTTGACTGCAAGGAACTGGTTTCCTGGTGCGCTGAGAAATATATACCAAGTCAATGGATGATTCCACTCCAAGACCATTCTCCTGTCTCTCTTTCACCTCAAGTATTCTGTAAAATGTTAAATCTCCCAGAGACAACACTCAATTTCAAAGGTGAAGATTGCAAGGACTTCTTGAAAAAGCATGACAACGATATGGACTTATTTCCTGAATTCTTGGAGAACCCCGCGGCCTCCTTGAATATATTACTAGGTTGCATGTCAACTCATTCAAAAACCCCTTTTGGGAAACTGCTTGGCTATTTACCAAAGTGACATGCCAAGAAAATACTGCTAATGTTTCCCGTATGATTCTTTATATTTTATATTTTAATGTCAAGGAGCAGACCATTTTCGATTGGGGAAATTTTATTTCCATTTAAATCTCTTCCCAATTGTCTCAGTATAAAAAGGATAAGAAATTCCTTATGGCTTCTTATTTGTTTTTTTTGATAGCACATTGCTGTCAATTTCCTAAATTGTCTATCTGCAAGAAGGTGAATTGTGAATTTGAACCAATGACCTTTTGGTACCAAGTGTTGTGGAGGCACAAAGCTTCCATGAATTTTTATGAAGTTGTCAACGACTTTGTCTTGGTTTTTAAAGGATTGTTTTTTGGAAAAGATACCTCAAGAATGTAACATACCCCACTACCTAAATCAATTTTTTTTTCGTTTAGTTCTCAACAATGAGAACCCCCGAAGTTTGCATCAGTGAAATGCCAACCCTGAGCAACAGGTCTTTCATTCACCTATATGGCTCTCTACACCTAACCGTGGTCTTTCCCTGATGACAACTTCAGGTTTTTGGGGTTTTGTCCTTTCTAATGTCGAGAGTTCCTGTGCCCCCGATTCTCTGATCTCCGATGAACTCTCTTCCGGCCTTAGCCCCTCCAGGCTATGGCCTTCGGGCTATGCCCTCTGGTCCATATGATCGCTCTCATAAGACCGTAGCCTTATCTCCCATCGGGGTTTCAGACTTTCCAATGTCTAAATGCAAGCATCCTTAGGACTCGCGATCCCTCGAATCCCGACGTGCCCTTTTTCGCGCTAGCTTTCCTAGCTAGGCTCCTGGTCCACATGACCACTATCCCCGTGACCGAAGTCTTAACCCTTTTCGGGGCTACGTGGTTTTCAATGCCAAAATGCATAGGCTCATGGGATTCCTGATCCTTCGAATCCCGACTTCCCGTTATGCTGACAGCTGGCTCCCACTCATCGGGGTTTCGAGCTTCACGATTCCAAAATGTATAAACAAATTGTCACTAGGATTCCCGATATCCCGATGACCCAAATGCCGATCAACAACGTCCTGTTGGGACTTTCCTGACGGCGCCGATTGCTGCCACGCGTCCTCCTCTGATGGACGGTCCCGATTTCTTTGGGTTTTCGAGACTTACGATGTCCCAATTCTTACGGCCTCAGGAACCTCGATTTCCCGATGTCGAATATCCCGACTCTCTACGGATTTCTGACACCTGTCTCCCCAAATGTACAGTTCAGATCTTGCCGGGGTTTTCACTTCGCACTTCCCCAAACTCCTGTCCACGGGAATGTCGATATCCCAAATCCTGATAGTGTACCTCGATCTCTGCCACGTGTATCCTCAAACGGACGGTCCAAATATTCCCGGCGTTTCGAGACTTCTGATGTCCTGGATGCCTTGTCCCTAGGACTCGCAAAATGTCAGATTTCGACTCCCTACGGATCTCTGACATGCGTCCCAAGTGGATGGACGGTTCTGATCTCTCCAGGATTTTGAGACTTGTGATGTCTCGATTCCTTCGACCTCAGGAACTCCGATTTCCCGAATACCGATACCTCGATGAAGGTCGAGACGTCTGCCTGGTGTGAGAAGGGTTAAACCCTGTGCACCTCCTATCCGATCTGACGGCTGACAGGTAAATGGGCCAAGATCTAATGGCCTAGATCCGTTCTTCCCGTGCACACTCCAGAGACTAAACTCCGAGTATCTTAACCCGATCCAACGACTGACGGGATTTCTGAATGAGATTCAACAACTCATATTGTCCCTCCTTGTGTATTCCTCCACTACTTCGTGGATGTGGAAAGATCAATGGTTCAAATGTTCTCCTGAGCCTTGGGATCTATGATCCTGATTTCCTCGCTGTTCACGAAGATAGAGTGAAAATGGGGCAAGGTATGTAACGTCCTTGTTACTTTCGTCAATCTAATCGTCGTGAATGGCTATGGGTCATCCGACGAGATCTCGTTCATCGATTTGTTACTTATCCCTACACTACTATCTCAGAACCTTAAGAGGGTCATTCCTCCTCGTACAGGGTTATTAGGACTTGCCCATTTAAGTCCCTTTTTCCAGCTTCTTTCCAAGAAGGGAATCTCTGTGAAGAGTCCTATTCCGTGGCCTTCCTGGAAACAGACAAAGGTAAACTGCTTCCTGAGGACGGGCTGGAAGCCCAACTTAGTTCAACCTAGGCATACTTAGATTCATTTATCAATGTAAGTCATGCATGGTTTCCTCTGTCATAAGCATATATCTATATATTCTTATCAAAACACTGCACAAACATTCTTATACTGTAATCATTCATAATTTCACAAGTCTACGAGCATATATATCAGTATATGAATTTCAAGACACAATATGTAAAACACTTATCAGAAATAACACCAGAAGTGGGTGCAACTGCTAAGAGGGGTGCTCGTTTCCACCCAACCGTAGGCTCAGCGACTCCCAATGGATTTACCACTAGCCACCCCCGAGCTGAGACCACGATGCTCTGAGACTGCGTCTCTCTATCTGCCAGTGACCAGGAGCGAAGGTTGCAATCCTTCCTCTATGCTATCACTCACTCTGTGTAATGCCAGAGTTCCCCTCGTGTCTGCCCCCCTCTCAATCGCTTTTTCCATATGCCTTATCCTCTCACGAGGTTGCATGTGGCACAATTACCCTCGCGTCGATCAGGCCTAACGGCTCTATGGATGGGCGGTTCACCATCCCATCCCTTATCAAGCCGCTCACCTACCAGCCTGCGAGACATTAAATTTGGGGGCCAGTGAGCTGCTTTTGGTTCTCCGGGCCAGTGGAGTCCAAATACGGTATTAATTCTCGGTGGAAGTTAACGCCACCTTTTTCAGGTGCCTTCCATCGTCATCGTGGTCTCTTTTTTGCACATCCCCTCTCAGCAGTCCTGCAATAAATTCAAAATGTCATTCACATTTACTGACCTTTTCCTTAAGGTCCCTTTACATCACATATTCATATTTATGAGTTTTCCATAGTTCTTGGCCAGTCCAGTTATATTTACAAGCTGGGGGAAACATGGTGTTACAATTTGCTCCCCCTTAAAAGGAACATTGTCCTCGATGTTCTTATCTACTAGCATGAATTGCATGTACAGAAGTAAACAAAATCGGATATGGCTGTCTCATGGCGTCCTCCATTTCCCATGTAGCCTCATCTGGGCCAAAATGTTTCCACTGCACCTTGACCTGTGAAATGGTTCTGTTCCGGAGCGGGGTTTCCTTTCTGTCCAGTATGCATTGGGGTTCTGGTAGAAATTCTCCCTCTGGTTCCACCTGGATCACAGACCAGTCAATTATATGATTAGCATCATGTACATATTTCTTCAATAATGAAA
>ML791375.1:487660-508649 GCA_009831015.1 Picea engelmannii
GATGCATTGGATGATTCCATTGGTGGTCTCGAAGCAGAAAATATAAAGTTAAAGGAAAGGATTAAGGAACTAGAAGAGACCTTGACGCCTCTTTTGCTTCTTGCCAGTTCTTTGGCAATTGTCAGACCCACCACGCCCACTACTAAATTAAAAGGATCCTCAAGCTTACTTACATAATCCAAGAGCTATGTAGAGAATAATATCAAGAAAAGAACGACACCGATCACAGAATCTTGGGAAATTTCAAAGAACATGATTTCTTTTGGCTGGAGGGCACATGCCTTCCATAAGTATTTGCAGGCCGACCTAAAAAATGAAGAAGGTTTTTACCTTGATGCCGTGTTACCCTTTGGTGTTAAAGTTTCCAACATGTCAGAGCTAAGGAGAAGAGAGGAGGACCTTCCCTCTCCAAGTTGGATCAAGCAGTTGAACGCATGTTGGAAAGAAAAGATAAAGAACTTGAATAACATTGTTCAAGTGTGAAACCAAGCCATATCAAGGAGGGAAGAACTATTCAAAAGGATCATGGAGGTGGACCTAGCTGGAAGCACTAACGAAGTCCAAGATCCCAAGTTGATCCTAAAGTCGTTGTTCCTAACAAAACAATAGTTCGATGAGCAGGTTGAAATTTTTAAAGGATTGTCAATTGAAAAATTCTATGGTATAATTGAATATGATGAGGACGCCATAGATAAATGGGTAGTGGATTAGTCTGTAAAAAATCAGGACATTGAAGAAGCATTACATGGAATTTCCCTTGATCTAAGAGACTTGGAAGGTGAGTTGTTCAACATCAAAATCCAACATGAAATCAACATGGCACCAATGAAAATTTACATCGAAGAATGGTTCAACAAATCTATTGATAAATTGACCAATGAAGGGAAAGAAGCAGTTGAGACGGTTCCTATAACTGTTGATGAAAATGATAAGAGGGCATTGACAAGAAAATGAAAGCATGAGATACCATCATAGTAAGTTTATGCTGATAATATCCTTTGTTTTCTTTATCAGGTCCTTCATCCAGTTATTCCACCTCTTTTAGTAGAAAGTGTATGTTGAAGCTGCAAGAGCAGTAAAAGACTCTCAGAAGACTGAAGTACCTATCCTAGGTAAAGAAGGAGTATTACCCTTAAATCCTAGGAAAGAATCTCAAGAACGTGAAGTGACTATGTCCAAAGAAGATAAGAATCAAAATGGAAAAAGACACTGAGACAAAGCTCATTGGAAATAAGGCTAGAAAGATAAGTAAGAAGAGGGTTGAGATTGAAAAGTTACAGAAGATTCTAGAGGGAACTTTGCAGAAAGAAAATTTGCAGAATTGGAGCTTCGTCGGGATATCAGAACAACGAGACATGGAACTTCACCATGGCGAAGAAATATAGCTGTTGGGAACGATATATCCATTCGACTGCCACTTCGAACGGGTCAAAAAGCATTTATGGTTCACCACCAGACCGTTGGACCATGCCATAACAGACAAAACAAGAGTTAATGAGGATTCATATCCGTTACAAGTGAACCATTTCCAAGTTGCCTACTTATCCCGTCGCGCCATGCACGAAGAACACTTTTGCTAGCTGAGAGTTTGAGCCCGCAGACTAAGTGAATTGTATACAATGATCATTGCACTCTTGCTGTTTATTCTAGTGTAGTGTCTGAGTTAATCATAACCCTGATAATTTTTAATCCCAAGCACATATGTCCGATGAGCTCACCGCATTTGAAGAATCAATCACAAAAGTACTCCTCAACTTGATGAATGAAATAGTCATGTTGGAGAGAGGATTGTCTATAGGTGTACAAGCATCATCGACAAGAGGACTGCCAACCTCTCTGTCCACTACCTGAGACATACCATCACGAACAGTAGATGAAAAGCGAACCAAGCACTGAGATGATCTCGCGAATGATAAATTGATCCTGAGTATATTACCTCCTATCTACCACCTCTGAGCGGCGTGATAAATCGAGACAGTGTGCCCAAATACTTTGAGTATGCCTTAGTCACTGCGGACCTCTAGAAAGGGATACGCGTAGTTCACGTAGACCAAGATAAGATTGCAGCATTGAAGTTTAGCGAATTCAACCTCAGTGACAGGAAGGTCTATAGCATGCTCGCCCCACATAAGTACCTGACTAGAACAAAGGGAAAGAATTCAAAGATAATTCCCCAGTCATGGACCATGAACCTCACGCAGTCTACACTGCTCAACGTCATGAATTTCCCACACTTCGAAAGGCTCCAAGAGGTGAATGCATGTGTCAAGCTGCTACTATCCTGTTATCATGGAGGTTATTTGTGGTTAAACCGTCGCATAACAGTTGATCCGACGTTGATCAATCGGATCACGGGCTTGAGTATGCAAGGCCTTGACCCACAAAATTTATACACCAGAAAGACTGCAAATCACGCTCTAACCCAGAGGATCAAGGACACTTATGACGATGTAAAGAAGGGCATGCGAGGCTACAAGGTAGATTCTATCCAGAGTGGCGTAGTGCGCCTCGCCTGTCAACTGATCACTGGGAAATTAGCATGAAATAACCGACCCACCCAAGTCACCAAATTTGTAGTCGACCTCACAGGGAAGTGTGCAGAGGGCCTACAAATGAATTGGGTGCAGTACCTGGTGAATCAATTAGAACTCGACTACAGAGAAGCATAGGACCAAGGGTACAAATTTCATTTCAGCTGGCTATTGATCCTGATTGCTTTCATTGCCTGGGAGATGCCGGAAGGTGTGACCTTCCCAGACATCTATCCCTTTGAACCACTGGCTGTGAAGTTTAGTACACTTTGGTGCTTGAGTGACATGAATCCACAATGGCAGTCAAATGCCATGTTCCATACATATTAAAACCAGTTGAAGGTAGCCATCCAGTCTGAGTCTCGTATGACCCCGAATACACTCCACAGGTTTCGACCTTTGATGAAGTTCAGCGCTGACCGAGATTTTATTTACATCACAACGTGTGTAGATGGGCATAAGAAACAACTACAGTCCTACTACAAATTGATGGAGGAATACTTGGAGGAGATCACCAAGGAATGGTCGGTGGACCTCCTTATTCCAACAAACCCTGCAGAGATATCCGACATCGACAATCTAGAAACTGCGCAGGATACACCCAGACCTAGTAAGACAAAGAATCCTAAAGAGGTTAAGGATTTAGACAATACATCTGTGAAGATTGCTTCCATCTCACCGGGGCAAGGAGGTGATGGTGAAGAGATCTATGACATGGAAGTCAAGCAAAAGAAAGGCGAGGTCACAACACCTAGAGATGAGGAGGACCCCTCAAAGAAAAGGAAGGTTTCCTCTCTGAAACCCTCCTCCCGGAAGAAAGTGAAAGCAACCATGACCAAGTTCCAAACCGTCCTCACCTCAGATGACTTCAATTTCATCGTAGTAGCCCTAAATGATGCTTCGCTGGAGATAGCAGAAAAACAAGAGGCTAAACAGGAGGAGATGTACAATCGAATTGAGATTGAGCTCCAAAGGGTGTAGTAGGAACTGTAGTCCAGCCACACAGTCTCCACTGTGCCTCTGTCAGCAGGAAAACTAGAAATGGGAGATGAGCCAGCTCAACTCCACCAAATCAATGATACAGTAGAAGCTCGCCTTCAACAAGCTCAGGAAGAAACATCACAAGCCACCCAGGCTTTAGCACAAGTACAGGGAGTCCTTCTAGAGAAATGCAGTACTGCAGAATGAGAAAAGATTGCTCTCCAAGAGAAGTGGGATGAAGATAAAGCACAGATACAACAAAGCACGGAACAATTGCTCATCGAGCAACTCGAAGTAAAGGAAATGGTCAATAGAGCACTCTGCTTTGTGATAATCATCGAATTAAGGACCGAGGAGAGAGTCCCACAACAAGTGGCGCAACTTGAAGAAGTAATCCAGAAGCTACAACAACACATCACTGACTTAGAGAACTGCGCAGTACCTGAAAATCCACAGGAGATAAGAAACCAAAGAGAAACAACTGTCCGTAGCGCAGTTGACAGACTAAAATCTCTTGCCCTAGAATGCAAGAAACTAAGTAACTGTAGTTCCCAAACATACAAAAACCTCACTGAGAGTCAAGAGTTACAGGCATTGGAGTCCTAGCTCAAATAAGTGAAGCAACACGCAGACATACTATAGGCACAGCTGAAGACACTGTCACCCATGGACAAAATGAAGCTATCTCAAGAGCAACGCACTGCCCAACAACAGATCCATATGATTCAAAGCAAGGTTATGGAAGTAACTCAATGGCTCCAAGCAGTGCAAGATAAGGCATGCCAACTGTTCATAGAGGTTAAAAGCTGAGGAGCAGAGCTAGAACAGGTTGTCATCGCAATAGAACAATGCCTATAAGGGATGGTGAATGAAACAGTGATCCAAAAGTTTGCCAAGTAAGAGGTTGTAGCACAACAGCAAGTCGAAGTAGCTCGATCTAAACTCGAGGTGTTTGAGGTAGAACTAGTCAGACCAGAGTCACTTGGGACCAGTCACAGGTGAGTGTTGGGGGCTTGTTGGCCCTTGACCAAGTTTTGGGAGATTCTTGGTCATATTGACCTATTTTGGACTTTGACAACCTATCAAAGGAGGAGCGCAAGACAAAGTGGAGATCATGGGATCTCGGCCCACTTTTGGGTTTTTGGGATTATGTAATGGGATTGGGATGTCGGCCCATGGGTTTATCCATGCTTAGGCCTATTTTGTATGTATAAATAGAAGTATAGGTAATGTAAGAAATGACCGATAAGTTGAGGAGATAAGTGCAGGATCTATGTGATGTAAATGTATGCTAAGTGAAAATAGGGTCTGTAAGTGCTTTGTACATGACTGTAAGAGACTTCCAAAGTTAAGTGCAAGTGGTTGTAATAGACGGTGGAAGGCTTTGTGCTGTAACGCAAGGAAGAAGGATCTAGCAAGCTGCGCAGATCTTCTGTCCTATGCAGAGAAGGGTTTCTATGGCTTTATGCTTGTAACTGATTAAAGACGCTAATAAAGAAGAAGAGTTGGTGGATGTAGCCCCAGGGTGGGGGTGAACCACATAAACACTGTGTTATCTTGCTTTGTGCTTGTCTTAATATGTTATGTCTTCTTTTTCTAAGTGCTTTGAGATGATTAGATAGATCTGCTTATGCTTAGTGATAATGATGTGTAGAATGTTAGATCTCATATATATGAATATGCTCAGTGCTTGATCTACCAGATTTGATCTATTTTACCTATGATGAGTGCTTAAATATGTTAGATTAGTGTGAATACTGTGAAGCTCTATTTTATCAGCGAAGTGGATATTGATTGCATATTGAGGGATCGACGATGCTAAGTGCTCTCTTAAGTATCATAATCACAGATTTGTGTCCCAACTAAGGTTGTAGACATTTGAGTCTTGCAACCACCCCTGCCTCTACCTAGGGTGAGACTTCATCTACTTCGCAGGTGTTGCCGAAAGGGTTGGTAGTTAGGGTTTTGTTGGTGCACTGTTGTAGCGTTGAACCTTGGGTCTGCACCTATGCCAACAGGCACCACAAAGAGATAAGAGGAACAAAGTTAAGGAAGTGGCCACCCAGGCCCTATTAGAGGAATAATTAGAGAGAATTGAAAATCAAGTAAAGGAAGCTACCATTGAATCCTTTGAGTGCACGACACAGAAGTAGGAAAAATGAATTTGGATGTGAAAACGCATCTTGTCATGTTGCAACAACTTTTGGAAACAATAAAATTAGCATCAATCAATACAAGAGAACATGCACAACCAAAGCATACAATGCAGATGACAAAGATTCAATCGATGACATCTGCGACAGTAGGAGAGTGCCGAGCAATGAGGATAGTGACAAGAGCATTAGATTTCTCATCAACAAATTTACAGAAGCAAGAAAAGACATTTAGTCACATCGACTTAATGTTATCCCAACTTCCTGTAGAAGTGTTTATGGACTGCATAAGAGCACGAGGGAGGAAATTCAAGTGTGCACAGTGTCAACATCGATGGAGTTGACAAATGAAGTTGAAGATAAGGATGCATTACATGAAAAATGTGATCAACTTAGGCTGGAGAGAGATGATGCTGCACAAAGAATAGAGAGACTGAAACATGTGGTATAGGGTGTTTACAATACCATTCCCAAATTGTTTATACAGTAAGATGCCCTGTTAGAATAACAAGTTATGAATATCGGTGAAGCCATTAAAGGATTCCACACAAATATTAATGATCTGGAAGCACACCAGATGTCGAGAAAATCACCAAAAGAAAGGGAAAAGAGAGAGAAAACATTAACAATGACATTAGAAAGCATTAAGAGTTTCATGGAGGAGTGTGCCAAATTGTATGATGAAATCACAAAAGTGTGGACACAATTGAAAGAAGATGCAGAGCTACAAGAAATCAGGTAGAAGATGAAGGCTATGTAGGACATGGTGCAAAATTTCAAGGAAAACATGAGCACTCTACCAATAGAAAAAATATATGACTGCACTCGTAGAGAATATACAACTATACTTAGACATGATCCAATTAAGAAAAAAACAATAGGCTCGTGCACAAAAGTTAGAGACACTGCAAGAAGAAGCATTCTGAGTAGAAGAGGAATTGTCAGTTGCACACAGACTCACAAGGAAGGAAACACAATATAGTGAGCAAAAGATACATCTTACAACAAAGATAACAAAAACAATCTTGCAGCAGGAAGCACAAGTCAAAGAAAAGGTCATGTCCACATGAGAAACCTTTCACAAGTTCATGGTGACATGGAAGTAGGCCTGAAGTGGCGCGGGACGGGTCACATGTGAGTGTTAGGGGCTTGTTGGAGCAGACCATTTTGGGTAAGTTTTGGGAATCGCACAGAAGCGGATCATGTGACAAATCAGTAAAGGAGCAGCACATGAGGAAGATAATTAACATATTTCAAGGTGTCAACACGCAAAAGGTGGAAGCTAGTTAGGAGTTTTGGGACATTTTGTCCACATTTTAATGGGATAAGCCCTATTGTAAAACTATAAGTAAGTAAGTAAGAGATATTTAATAGAAGGTAGTGATGACCTTAGGTATGCTTCCACCTCAAAGCATATTTACAAAAACAAGATACAGAGGCAATTGCATCTTATCAACTTGAGATAAATAGGGATTCATTGATAGAAATACATAATATTAGTGAGTCAGAGGAATATTTGAATAGGATGTATAGATCAACATTAGTCGAGATAAAAATAGACAATAGAGGTCTATGGGGTGACATTTTTTTGTATACAGTGGGCATTGAACTGACTAAGGATTCCAATAAGATCTTGGTCAAAAAGTCGAATGAAAAGATACTTGCACTTCAATTCAAACATGTCTACAAAGACTTGTGACATTTTGTTTCATGATGAAAATCAACTTGCTAGACATTTTGAGCCACTTTTATGCAAGAAAATTGTTCACAGATCCCCTGCTCTTCAAGAAGACAAAGTAAATGAAGTACATATGTTTGAAAGTACATATGGTGAGAGTACTTTCGAGACATTGTGCCAATTACAAAATAATGAATACAATGTATCTTGTCTGCGACGAATAATGTCACAAAATTTTTGTAATGCGACAATACAAAATGATGTGTTTGCAATTAGATGCATTTGCCAATATATTAGTGATGATGTAGTTAAAAAATACCAAAAATTGCAAATTGAAAAGCGTACATGATACAATTAGCATTGCCTTATATAGAAGGGTGTATCGATGGTAATTTTCTTGTTTATGACTGGTTGGCTAGAATATTAAAGATCGATATCTGTTTATGGTCTACTGAATAAGGAAGATCAAGGCTGCAATGTTTTTTTCTACAAAACAAGTAAAAGTGTTTGACATAGTCGAAGTACGAACAAGTCAATTGCATATAGTATATAAACCATTGAAAAATTTGCAAATTCTTATGAAAATAGATTCCATACTAGTTTCTACAAGAAATACAAGTGAACCAAGTATGTCTTTATGCAAAGTGAAAAAACTACTTAGAATTAAATCTTTGCAACAAGAATTACAGTATAGACTTCATAATGACATAAGTGGACATAGTAATCTATTGGAAGAAGGAAAGCACAACAACAAAACAAGAAAGCCTACAACTTTTGGACAGAAAAGAAAAAAGAATAAAGAGTCAGTTACAATTGCAGAAAGAGAGTTCCATAAGCAAATGAAAAATGTGTCTATTTTTTACTATATAGTTTGTGAGCAAAATTTCTTCCTAAAATATGTTACATCAATTAAACAAGTACACAAAAAAGTGCTTTGCACTTAGAGAAAAAAAGAAAAAGTAGAACAAATTGTAACAGACGATACTAATAGTAGTTACATTTGCAAACTTTGCAAGAAAGCACTGGACAATGATGTAGATGCCAATTTTGTTGTCCCAAAAAAATCAGAGGAAACAAAAGCATACAAATCTTGAAAAAATTGGATGAGCTAGAAGAAAGATTAATAACATTGCAACTACCTTTTTTGCAAGTAAGAGAACTTGGAAACATATATAAAAAACCATAATTAGGACTCACTAGAGGAGTTATCAATGTCCCAACTGAGATTTCCAGAATTCAACATGCACTACCTTGCAACATAGATGAAACTAGTACAATTGTAGTAGCAATAAAGAGGAGTCTTAGATTAAAAAATGCTTATTCTATTGGGTGCATCCATGCGCACATGATGATGAAAGTTTTAAAATGAATATATAAAACAACACTTTACAAATTGGAAAAAGTAGGAATAATTGATAATTGGGAGCAAGAATTCATAGAAAACAAAGAAGCATATGGAGATGAAACATATATTTGATGAGTAGGACAATGAAGAACCAATAACTAAAACACTTGTACATGCATTCACTGATACATACAACATCTTCGATCTCCACACCAATCAAATAAACATTATTCCTGGTGAAGGCTATGTTCCACTAGGAATTTTCTAGGATAAATACTCAGAGGAGATGAGCTCCCCCTCACTGTTTTATGGTGAGAAACGACTGTTACCCATGATTTTGGTTGTCATGATGATGTATTGATGATGGTGTACTCAGGCTCTTCATAAGCACTTTCTCCTGAGAAAAGTTACTTTCATCTCTTCCCAGAAAACTCATTTTTGAAGAAGGTTCGCAGGCTGCTAGTATATTTGGGTGCGAGAATGCTTGATTCTCGCAGGCTGCCTTAAGACAGGGTATGAAATTCTCACACTGTGTTGAACAACTAGGGTACAAAATCTTCCTAAAGCATGGAAAAAGATGAATTCTTGATGTTTCTAGAAGGGAATCTTCTAGAAGGATGGGTTGGCATTCGAATGGTTATCCTAGTATTAGATTCCCTGATATTTTGGGATCATTCTTATCCAAGTAACTAATTCATTCTCTCCTATATATTGAGGGAATTCTCATGGAAAAGGTTAAGCAATATTCATTGGAGAATTGGTGAAAGAATTTTGTGAAGGACTTAGCCTGAACAACAACTTGGAGATTCTAGCAGGTCTACCAAGAGGATTTGATCTTCTTCATGCAAGAATTGAGCAAGTGTGTGTGTCGGAGCCAAGAKCCATCGAAAGGAAGTTTGTGACATCAAGGCTCAGGTTGTAATCTTTACTTTCCATTAATATGATACAGTGACATGTCCCTTTCCCATAAAGCTATTTCCACTTTATTGTGTAATTCCTTGATCATACACATAGGTTGACAATTGAATACATTGTGCTATCTTCACTTTGGTTGGTTTGTGTTGTCTTGGTCTGGACTTCACGAGAGCACTGTAGAAAAGCAGGAGCAACAAAGACCCTAGGAAGCAATATAAAGGTATGTTACTTATTTCTTTCTCCTAGTTAATTCAATGGTCAAAACTTAGGGAAAGAGTCATGTCCTGTCCCGCTTTGTTCTAGATCCAGGTGGATCTAGGGAGATCAGTTAGTGTCTGCACCTACCGATTAGTCCGATAACAATGACCTGATGATGTAACTGGAAACTTTTCATATCAAAAAATCGCCAGGTGGAAATCATTGCACAAGGAAAATAAATTTGCGTATCATACAACAAACCTATTCTACAAAGCAGTATGAATTATCATAAATCCAATGCTTAGTATCATATGGATTAGAGTAAGAAAAGGACAATTGAAAGGAAGAAAGATAAAATCAAGAGATGTAAAGTCAAATCCAAACTTGGACCACATTTTGAAATCAGATATTGGGTACATGGATCTCAAAGCAATTCATACATCACCAAACTATCAATGACGTACACACAAGAAAATATATGCAATTATATAACAACTAGGACCACCAACCTTTTTAGTCTCTTTTAGTAGTGCATTAAATTGTTGGGAACCATTGGTTAATGTACTAAAATAAATAAAAGATCGAGAAATAAAGATAGTGGAACATGGAATAGAAAAAAATGACATTGATTTGTTGATTAGGAACGACCCTGCAACTTGTGCTTGTTACTATAGAAATATGATATCTTCTATGCAAAATTTAATAATCCATGACCTAAAGTACTATGGAAATATCAAAGACTTATTTTTTGTTACTGAGTTTCAAAACAGAGGAAGAAAACATGATTATGGATTGCTATGGATAAAAGATGCACCAATCTATGGAAAAAATATAGGCACAAAAATCGAGATGTTTGTTGATAAATACTTGTCACATGATTCGATAACAATTGGAGATGAGTTGAATATGCTACAACATCATCGTCATACAAAACTTTGTAGAAAAAGAAAAAAATGTGCTTTGTAGATTCAATTTTCCACAGCCCCCAATGAAGACTGTTGGCCCTTGACCAAGTTTTGAGGATCCTTGGTCATGTTTGACCTACATTTGAGACTTCGACAGGATGTCGAAGGTGGAGCACAAGTCAAAGCAGAGATCGTGGGATCTCGACCCCTTTTTAGGGATTTTTGGGTTTTGGGCTTATGTAACGGGTATGGGGATGTCGACCCATGGGTTTACCCATGGTTAGGCCCTATTTGTAATGTATAATTAGAAGTCTAGGTGATGTAAGAAGAGAAGTGAAGAGGTTTTTGGTACTATGCTAAGTGTAACTTGTAAGTGCTTTGTGCATGCTATGTTGAGAACTTGCAGAGCTAAGTGCAAGTGATTGTAAGAGGCCATGAAGAGGCTTTGTGATGTAACTCTGGGAGGGAGGATCTCACGGGGTGCACACAGATCTATTGTCCTTTGTGGAGTAAGATATCTTGGCTCTATGCATGTAGAAGATTAACATAAATAAATAAAGAAGAAGAGTTGGTGGGCGTAGCCCGAGGGTGGGGGTGAACCACGTATATCCTGCATTGTGGTTGCTATGTGCTTTATGGTTGTTCTCTTGTCTATGTGATTGAATTCTTAGTGCATTGATATATGCTTAGAATGATCTAATATGGTAGCTTAGTGCTGAATAATGTGAATGAATTCTAGATCTGATTTATGTTGGTATGCTTAGTTCTTGAATCTATTGGACCTGTATGAATATTGCACTTATCTGTTGTTAGGGTTTAGCTACGCTGTAAACTAAGGCTGAGTATTAGTGAACTATAACTGCTAATTGCTTTGTTAAGGTGTTACAGTCACAGATCTGTGTCCCAGCTAAGGTTGCAGACATCTGAGTCTTGCAACTGCCCGTGCCTCTACCTCGGGTGAGACTTCATTTGCTTCGCAGGTGTTGCCGAAAGGGCTGAGAGTTAGGGTTTTGTTGGTGCATTGTTGTGAGCATTGAACCCTGGGTCTGCCCCTGTGCCAACAAATGGTTCTGTTGTCGGGACATGAAACTGTGATTGTTGGGAAATGAAAAAGAGAAAGATCTGTGCGTAGATATGTTGCCCTAGTGCGTAGTATTCTACTTGACCTGTGAAGCTCTGTGATAAGAAGAAAAGTCAAATATGAAGAAAATAGGTAAGACCTGAAATCTTTGTGCTCTGATAAAAATAAATTAAGAATTTTTGGTTAAAGAGGTAAGATCTTAAAGCTTTGTGCTTTGTTAAAAGTAAGATAAGTGGAAATTTTTGTTTCAAAAATATGGATCTAAGTATGTTTGATAAATTTTACAACTAGATGAAATAAGGTTTGATATGAGTAGATCTGACAAAAATAGTGAAAGATATGTTATTCCTATGCATAGAAAGAATGTTTGGACTAACAAATGGATGCAGGATCCTAGACAGATTTTTTTGCAGGTTAGCTACTATGATCCTAGTGCACAGTATAGAAAAGGTTGGGGATCATTTAAAAGAAAATGAGGATTAACCCTTTGTTACAGTTGCAGAAGACCGGGACATCTGGCTAAGGAATGCCCTGGTAGAAGACCTAGTTGTCTTTGTTCCAAAGCTATGGATCATGAAGTTTTAGATTTCCCTAGAATGATTGCTAAGCTTGATAGAATGAATATAAGACAAGAAAACCCTGAGAAAGGTCAAGACACTGAGATCATGGCAGAACCCCAGAAAAAATTAGAGGATGTATTGCTACAAATGAAAGAAACCCTAAATGATCACCGAAATATCAACTTATCAGAGATATTCAAAGAAAAATAATGCATAGAAACAAGAATAGGAGACTTCAACATTGACTGTGTTCTAGATGAGGAAACACAGGTGAATATCATGACAGAAAGAACTTAGGAAGCTTTAGGAAAGCCTTCTATGATTCCTTCATTGGTAGGACTAGGATTATTTAGAGGAAAGCTGATAACCCTATGTGGAAGACTCACCCAGATATCTATGAGTGCTCATGGAATGTTGACAGAGGAAGATTTTGAGATTATTAAATTTATTGAGAACAACACCTCATTTGCTATATTTCTAGGAAAACCTTGGATTGAAATGGATCAGGCGAGAAGAAAAGAAGAGGAAGTCTTAGAGCAGAAGAAGCAAGAATTAAAAGATTTCATGACTAGGAGGATATCACAATTGATTGAAGAATAGGAGAACAGATCGAAGCTATTTAGAACCAGAAACTTGGATGTTGAAGTTGAAATAACACAAGAAGACTCACAGAAGACTGAAGCACCTACCCCAGATAGAGAATAAGTATTTCCCTTGAACCCTATGAAAGAATCTTAATAACCTGACGTTACTATGCCAAAAGAAGATATGAATCAAAATAGAAAGAGGAATACCAAGACGAAGTTCACAGGAAAGAAGGCTAGGAAGCTCAATAAGAAGAGAACAAAGATAGAAAAGTTGCAGAAGATTCCAAAGGGAACTTCGCAGAAAGAAGGTTTGAAAAACTGGAACTTCGTCGGGATATCAGAACAGGGCAACATGGCACTTCGCCATGGCGAAGCGATATATCCATTGGAAGCATTATAACCATTAGCCCGACGACCCAAATGGTTAGAATAATAGTAATGGGCTGAAGACTCTCCATCAGACCATTGGGACCACGACACAATGGATATAACTGCATTGATGAAGACCTCTCATCCATTGGAGAAATCCATTACATCGTGTCTACTTAGTCCGTCGACTGTTGCATCAAGAACAATTTTGCAAATTGTATCCAAGCCAACTCATTGCTACCGCACTGTGTTTATTGAGATCGACACCTGTTCCATTGCATTTCACACTCATTCATCCACCCAAGTTATTCGATCTAAGCATGCATGTCGGGCGAGCTCAGTGCCGTAGAGAAAGCCATCAAATAAGTTCTCATCGATATCATGGCCGAGAAAGTAATGTCTGTAGGTATTCAAGCATTATCAATGAGAGGAGTGCAAGCCTCTCTGTCAACTACTCGTGGATCCAGACCATCCCGACCGACAATAGAGAAGAGAACGAAGCATAAAGATGACCTAGAAAATGTGAAGTTAATCCCGACCATCTTACCCGACTACATCCTACCTCTGGTTGGTGTGGTGAGTCGTGACAGTGTCCCGAGGGACTTTGATTACACCATGGTTACTGCATACCTCCTGAAGGAGATACATGTAGTTAAAACACAACAAGATATGATCGCGACGTTGAAGTTCAGTGAATTCAACCTAGGAGACCACAAGAACCATAATATTCTCTCTCCTTACAAATACTTGACCATGATGAAGGGGAAGAACTAAAAAATAATCCCCCATCCATGGACTATGAACCTCGCGTAGTTCACTCTCTTGAATGTGATGAAGATCTCACATTTTGGAAGGCACGAGGAGGTTAATGCCCGTGTTAAGCTCCTTCTCTCATGTTACCATGGTGGCTACCTATGGCTGTACCTATGCATCACATTCGATCCGACGTTGATCCATAATATAATTGGATTGAGCATGCAGGGACCCGACCTGCAGGACTTCTATCCAGGGAAGGCTACAAATCACACATTAGCACAGAAGATCAAAGACACATATGGAGATGTATAAAAGGGAACACAAGGCTACAAGGTAGCTTCCATCTAGAATGGCACAATGTGCCTAGCCTACCAGATGATCATAGGAAATCTCATGAAAAAGAACAAACCTACACAGGTCACAGGATTTGTTATTGACCTCACTGGGAAATGTGTAGAAGGACTCCAGATGAACTGGGTGAAGTACTTGGTCAACTAGCTGGAATTAGACTATCTCAAAGCTAAGGATCAGGGCTATGAGTTCCACTTTAGCTGGCTCCTGATCCTCATCACATTTACCACTTGGGAGATGCCGGAAGGTGCGACCTTCTCGGACATTGAGCTGTTCGAGTCGCTCACTGTGAAGTTCACCACACTCTGGTACTCGAGCGATATGGGAAAATAGTGGCAGTCGAACACGGTCTTTCATACATATTATCTCCAACTGAAGAGGGCGATCGAAGTTGTCCCTCACATGATGCCAAAGACCCTGCATCGGTTCCAACCCCTCATGAAGTTTCACGCAGACCGACACTTCATTTATATCACAACGTGCGTAGATGAGCACAAAGAAGAGCTTCAGTCATACTACAAGCTCACAGAGGAGGACCTTGAAGAGATAACTAAGGACTGGTATGCAGATCTCCTTATCCCCGCTGACCCTGTAGAAATGTTAGGCCCTGAACTAATTGGCATCTCTGAGACCACTCATGAAGCAAAGGATACTCCTGGACCCAACAGAAGGAAGAATACCGAAGAGGTCCAAAACTTGAGTAATGCATCGGAAGGAACTACTTCAGTATCACCTGGCCGAGGGGGTGATGACGAAGTAGAAGAGACAAATGGAAAAGAAGACCAGCAGAAGAAAGGCGAAGTAACATTGCCTAGGGATCCTGCTGATGAGGTTGATCCCTTGAATAAAAGGAAGGTTTCTCCCACGAAACCCACTTCTCAAAAGAAATCCAAAGCCACCTTGATTAAGATGCAGACTGTGCTCACTGTAGATGACTTTGACTTCATCATCACAACTGTAGCAGATGCGTCACAGGACATCTTGCAGAAACATGAAGCCAAGAAGGAGGAGATGTATGACAAAATCGAGGTTGAACTCAGAGGGGTACAACACGCCCTTCAATCCAGTCATGCAGTATCCACTGTGCCCCCACCATCAGAAGAACCAGAGTTGGGCGAAGAGCCTGCCCAACTTCGCAGACTAGCTGATGTGACCAAAGATCACCTTCGTCGAGCACAAGCTGAGAAAGACCAGGCCACAGTGGCCCTGAAATAATCCCAAGAATAAATGGTAGAGCAGTGCTAGGGTGCACAAAAGGAGAAGGATGACCTTCAAACCAAGTTTAAAGAAGAGAGGGCGCAGATGAAGCAAGAAAAAGAACAGTTGCTCATAGAGAAACTTGGAGTCAAAGAAGCAATCGATAGAGAACTTCTCTCTATGACAGGCTTAAAGCCAAAAGAAGAAGACTGAGTGGAGCATCAAGTAGCACAGCTCGTGAAAATTATCCAACAACTTCAGCAAAGAATAACAGACTTAGAGTTCCGAACAGTGCCCAAAACTCCACAGGATGTGCGAGATTAAAGAGAAGTAACTGCTCGAAGCGCAATTGAGAGAATCAAGGCCCTCACCATGGAATGTAAACAACTAAGTGATCACAGTGCCCATACTTATGAGGGACTCACTGAGGATCCTGAATTGAAGGCACTGGAGTGACAACTCCAGGAGGCAAAGCAGCAAGTAGAAACAATACAGGTGCAGTTGAATCCCTTGTCAACAGTTGAGAGGATGAAGCGATCCCAAGAACAATGCACTACTCAACCGTAGGTGCACACCATTCAGAGCAAATTCATGGAAGTGACTCAGAGGCTCCAACCTATACAGGATGAGGCTTTCCAACTGTTCGCAGAGATTGAAGACCGAGGAGTAGAATTGGAGCAAGTCATCACTGCAGTTAAACAACTTTTAGAGGGACCTGTCAACGAAGCAACTATCCAAGAGTTCGCTGAGCAGGAGGCCATGGTGCAACAACAAGTTGAAGCATCTCTAGCCAAGCTCTAGGCTTTTGAAGCAGAGCTACCCAGACCAGAGTGACTCAGGACGAGTCACATGTGAGTGTTGGGGGCTTGTTGGCCCTTAACCAAGTTTTGAGGATCCTTGGTCATGTTTGACCTACTTTTGAGACTTCGACAGGCTGTTGAAGGAGGATCACAATTCGAAGTGGAGATCACAGGATCTCAGTCCCTTTTTAGGGATTTTTGGGTTTTGGGCTTATGTAACGTGTATGGGGATGTCCTCCCATGGGTTTACCCATGGTTAGGCCCTATTTGTAATGTATAAATAGAAGTCTAGTCAATGTAAGAAGAGAAGTGAAGAGGTTTTTGGTACTATGCTAAGTGCAACTTGTAAGTGCTTTGTGCATGCTATGTTGAGAACTTGCAGAGCTAAGTGCAAGTGATTGTAAGAGACCGTGAAGAGGCTTTGTGCTGTAACTATGGGAAGGAGGATCTCGCGGGCTGCATGAAGATCTCCTGTCCTCTGTGGAGTAAGAGATATTGGCTCTATGCATGTAGAATATTAACAAAAAGAAATAAAGAAGAAGAGTTGGTGGATGTAGCCCTAGGGTGGGGTTGAACCACGCATATCCTACGTTGTGGTTGCTATGTGCTTTATGGTTGTTCTCTTGTCTATGTGATTGAATTCTTAGTGCACTGATATATGATTAGAAGGATGTAATATGGTAGCTTAGTGCTGAATAATGTGAATGAATGCTAGATCTGATCTATGTTGGTATGCTTAGTGCTTGAATCTATTGGACCTGTATGAATATTGCGCTTATCTGTTGTTAGGGTTTAGCTGCGTTGTAAACTAAGGATGAGTATTAATGAACTATAACTGCTAAGTGCTCTGTTAAGGTGTTACAGTCACAGATCTGTGTCCCAGTTAAGGTTGTAGACATCTGAGTCCTGCAACTGCCCCTGCCTCTACCTCAGGTGAGACTTCATCTATTTCACAGGTTTTGCTGAAAGGATCAGTAGTTAGGGTTTTGTTGGTGCGATGTTGTAAGCGTTGAACCCTGCGTCTGCCCCTGTGCCAACAAAGACAACGATACTACTAAAACTTATAGAATAAGACAGTGACAAAACAAAGAAAAATGAAAAATTAATATTTGAGATGATTAAAGATTCTAAATATGATGTCACATATACATTTGATAACTTTTTAGTTGATTTATGTTTAACACATGATTAATACATCCATTCAATTCAATGTGGCTTAAACCAAACAACTCTCTTGTTACAGACAAGGCCATAAGACATATTGATGAATAGTTTTTCACGACATATTCCAAATATATGGAATACAAATACAAATAAAAATTCTCAATTTATAATTGACTCATATGTGACAACAACATATTGTAGCTCCTACATGGAAAAAATTGACAAAAGAATGACATCAACATTTAAATGCATACGAGAAGAACACAAGAAATCAAACATCAACATTATGAAAACAATTGGTAGACTTGGAAAGGCTTTAGTAAACATGCAACAAATGTCTACACAACAAGTTGTACACATTATCATGCCTCTACCACTAAATACTAGTTCAAGAAAGTGTGTATTCATAAACATGTCACCAATAGTGAAACACACTTTTATCCTTAAAAAAACAAAACGATTTGCAATGTGAGACAGATGATTTTGAAGACACAATGTGTTCTTCAATAAGAGAATATTACATATGTTGTCCTGAAGCTATCAGTGGCATATCACTACAAGGAAAAGACCTTGTAGAAGAGGTTATAGTAGAGGTTCTTAGTGTTACAAAATTGTAAAAAATTGTAAAAAAATCCTCCGCTAAAACATTCGTTTTTGGTAGCGGATGTTTTTGTGGAGATTGTAACAAAAACTCATTATAACTCAAAAAATATGGGTGACTAGAGGTTTTAGTGGATGTTTTTATAAGCGATGCACTTCATGGTGTATATGCATTGATGCATTCTCAAACTTAAAAAACTGGTGATTACATTTCACTGAAAGCACCGGGGCAGTGAAAACAATATTGGGGCACCAATGCTCCTCTAAATAATAACAATGCATCGGTCAGATCTATGACACCATGAACCAGTGTGTTACAAGACAAACCCAACCGGTGCATGAAATTTAGAATGCACTGATATGGAAGTCTGATATAGAAGCACCGGTGCAACATTTTAATTAAACGCACCAGAAGACTGATTTTTATATTATAATTTTTGTTGTTAAAATAATATTATGATCGGTGTTTTTTCATTGTATTACAACACCAATGCACATTTTATTACCACATCGTTGCTTTTTAGCATTAAACGCACCGATGTTCATTTTCTCTTTTTAGAAACATCGACCCGTGACAATGCAATTATTGTTATTTTTTAATTCCATTGTTCATCAAAAAGTTGACATATCTTATAATAGTATTCATATAAATTAAATTTTGAGTAGTGCATTTGGATATAATGTTTGGATTAATTTGTTATATCATCAGATTTCACATCTCTTCATTATATTATTTAATCATCCATTTATTTAATTAGCGATGTAACATTTCATAGTGACATTGGACATCGCAATAGAATACAATAAAACATATTTTATTATATATGAATAAGAGGCTCTTTGTCATACAAAATGGGACGCTTATAGGTAACCCCTTGTCTTTCAATTGGGACACTATGTCCATTACATTAAACAAAATGTGTGATTTTCACAGACAATTATTTCAAAAAATACAACAACTTGCATTGATATCCAAATATATTGGTCATCATTCTTCACCGGAATTGTTATCAGTGCTCGAGCTACTTCCATGACTTGGGTTATTTGGCCGAATGTTTTATTGATTTCCTCGATTGTTTTCTTCTTCTTCAAGTTCCATCTACAAAAATAAAAATAAAGTGTAATGAGTGCATCTACATTGGTGAGAATAATAAAAATTGAAATAAATAATATATATGAATGTAAATTGAAAAATGATGTACCATAGAAAGAATTGAGTCCCAAATGATACAAATTCTATCAAAACCAAATCTCATTCCTTCTGTCAATAAATTTTATGTTGGCACATTTCCATACTTTGTTTCCTGCAAGTTTTATACCCCATAATAAATCATAGATTTAATATAAATGATTTTTTTGTTCCATTAATTATAAAATGAGAGAAGTAAAACAACACAGATACTTACAAATTCCACAATTAATTTTTGATATGCCAACATATACTCACGAGCCATACTTAACCCAATGTCAATCAATTCTTATGATGGTTCTTCTTTGATTGTTAGCACCTATTTGAAGACATTCAAGGATGGTTGTTGTAAAACAACTTAAAATATACAAAAATGAAATCTTAAGTTGTTATAAGGAAATAACAATTACTCACAAACTTTGCAATCAACTATTTTCTTCTCCGTCGTCTTGTTTTATGTGCTGAATGGGTTCCATTTTTTTTCTTTTCTCCAAGAAAATACTTGAAAATTAATATTTAATTCTAAACTATTTATTTATATGTACCTAATAGAAAAATTCAATGATTTCATACATTTGAAGCACGTTGTTGTTGAGATGGCTCCTCCTGTGATGCAATTATGTATATTCTTTGACCATCTCCTTGTACACTTTTTTGGACATTCCTACTGGCATATTTTGGATATCAGGTCGTTGATCCTTTGTGATTTTCATAATCTCCCTGAAAAAAGTAACATGAAATTAAAGTATTTTTATATTGATATATGAAAACTAAATATAACAAAATTGATATTAATAAATGAATGCTTTGTAGCAATATATACAGATTCTAGAAAAACATTTTTAGGAATATTATTTTTTGAATGATTATTTTTTGTTGTTGTATGTTTTTGCTATTGCAAGTCTGAAAGGTCTCATTGACCATTGCTCTGGAAACACTTCTTGTAGTTTAGATATAACTTGGTTCTTGGAATCATTGGATTGATTTTTGTATTGTAAGTGGAAAGTACGTCTCTACATTCATTCCACTATATCCGTCATAGTTTTGTAAATGTTTTCCCCCTTTCATTAACTTGCAACACCACTCTAAACGAGCTAAGGACCAATTCATCATCATTTATATCTTCTATGATTTTTATTTTATTAGGACGACATTCCGTTCCTTCATTGTTGGTCCCTATAGAACATTAAACATATGTGAATTAATAGATAGTTTGAAACATGTTATCTAATATTCTTAAGTATATTATTAATGAAAATTCAAAAAAGAACTCATATTGAATAATATTTTTTCATTCACCCGATTCATCTTTTTTCAATTTTTCCATCAAGTTTTTACGCTCTTTTTCACTTAGATCACAAAGAATCTTATCGAGCTTCCTCATTTTGTGGCTCTGCATGACACACACTAACCAATACATATAGTTCAAACATATTAATTTTGTATAGAATTTACAAAGAACTTGACTTTTTTTTTGGATGTGCTATCATTGTGACGATCAAAATTTTTCTTACTTGAACTATTCTCACACATTTTTTCATCAATATAAAACCTATACCATTCAATACAAAAGCTATTAAATATATTTTATAAATAAATCACATAATTTTTAGCTATATATATATATAT
>ML791375.1:512473-530957 GCA_009831015.1 Picea engelmannii
TAACATCATCATCACACACATCTAACAAGCATCATTTAACATACACATCTATCAAGCACATTTAAGAAACATATCTAACATGACCTAACAATGTACACATCAACATCAACATATAAATTAATTAAGTACATCATCATGATCAAAAAGAAAAATGAACATCTAATGAACACTGTTATAACATACACATCTATCAAACACATTTAACAGACATATCTAACATGACCTAACAATATACACATCAACATATAAATTAAGTACATCAACATGAACATAAAAAACACACCATATATATATATATATATATATATATATATATATATATATATATATCATGAACAATTCAAATAACTGCTATAACATATCTGGTCCAACTGATGTGATAATCATATCTACAATAGTCATGGAGGCTTGGTCTGTAGTAGAAGATGATGAATGGTCAGGAGGAAGTGGAAGATTAGGTTATGGAGGAATAGGTGATTCCTACTGATCTAGGTGAGGTGAAGGAGGAGGTAGAGGAGGAGGTGGAGAAGGATCACGACCACCCTTATTAGTCAATGGGGTACTAGACAAATAGGTAATAGAGGAAGAGTGTGTATCATCGACAACCCTCCTCAATGCTAGTATCCTAGTAGATCCGACGATATGAAGCATAAGTGTCATAATATCACATGAGATCTCCCTCCAAATGTCCAAGAGCATAAGATCTTCCTTGATGTCTCACATCAACACAGGGCAGACTCCCACCTTAACAAAAAGTTCACATAATCGGTCACCCAAATCCAACCTGAATCTAGTATCCGACCTACGGTGGATGTAGCTGGGTATATGCACTTGAGGTCCCTAACCCACCATAGCCTCATACATCTCCTCATCTGCAATTGGTGGGGGAGAAGGCACGTCCCCAATGAATGTGCCAATATCTGCAAAATATATAGTACACAACAATAATTAGATTGTTTCATTAAACAATTTTATAAAACAAGTTAAATAACATGTTAGAATTAATTTTATTCTAATTAAGTAAGACAATAAAATGAAAATAGATTAATTTAATAAAAAACATTAATATTACCTCTAGCATCTGGTGGCTCATCTGGTGTGAAGAGGATGTTCATACATCCTCGCCAATCCAACCCCGCATAAGGACATGACACCATCACGAACATGTGATCGGCCTGACTGGCTAGTAGCCCGAGTGCGTTACTGGAAATCCTGGAAGGAAACTACGGCTAGCCCCTCTTGGGCATCATCTCACCCCACATGTCCATCTACTCCTGAGTCATTGACATAGAAGGTTAACGAAAAAAAGTAGGCCTCGTCTCCAGAAACCTCTCAAAAAATAAACAAAACAACTCTAAAGAAAAAGGGAAGTTTTGCCTCCCATGTATCATAGCACTACATCTGTCTATAGATATACAAAAATGCTACAAAAAAATGACAGACCATCTAATACATCATGGCCTCTGTACTAAAGAATCAACATAATACAAAAGAGTGCAACTAATACAATCCCCATCACTGGTAAAGTGTGTAATGGTCGTCACTAACAGTGAGAGACACCCAACATCCTCTGCATCGAAAGAAGCGATATGTAGTTGTCCACCATACACCTGAAAATCAGCTAGAGAAAGTACATCAACCACAATATATCTCTGAGAGTACATGAGCTGACTCTTTGCTGCAACACTGACTGGGACATCAGAGAACTGGGTAAAATCCTCCCCTAGACTCTTGGATAGCCCAGTGATGAAATATATATCCACCTGAATGGGATAGTATCACTGATCAGGGCTGACACGAAAATCCTATCGACGGACATACCATCAATGAATCAACTGCACCAAGAACCTGGAATGTCCCTTTAGGGATGTAGCCTCCTCATAGTACTTAAGGAGGCCTACATTCTTCAAGATAACTTGAGTCGCTGTAGTAATAGGGCAAGCGTACAAATCTCTCTCCCTCTCCCTCATCTTCCAATCCTCTACAACATTATACAGGTCAACCCTATGATATTGTTGTTGTTGATGCTCTCTCCACTGACGTATCTACATGATTAACATAAAAAATACATCAGCCTCATAAATAAAACAAAAAAGGTTTAGTAAATGAGAAATTTATTTATAAATATGGAAAAATAACTTTCTTCAAAAAATAAGTAAATTTCATCACTAGTGCGTGTAAAAAATAGTCAAGCACCTCTTGCGATGCGTATATCACTTGTGAGCACCGTCTATGGTGCGCACATGTAACATAACACACCTTATAAAATTTGTTATATTATTTTATGCAATGCATTGTACAACCTTATTGCACTGATGCGTTAAGGTTAACCGATGCACCACCTAAAATAATAAAAACTTAAAATCCTAAAGCATCATGTTATCACTTTGTAAATTTTGTTGGCTGATAAAACAAATGACATAATTAACCTATAAACCAACTTTAGAGATGGGTACTATCCTGCTCAGCTCAGAGAGGGCCCTCTCTTGTCACTTGGTCTTCAACAGATGGATTTTCTTTAACAATCAATGGCTAGGTTTTGTTGCTTTGAAAGGGTTTTTAATAATTTTGCTGGCAAGGAAGGGGAGGGACACTTGGGGCTATGGAGTCAAACTTCTAAAACGAATGGAAGCACTAACTGGTTGATAGAACTCTCCATAGGATAAAGGCTAAATGAAGCGATACATCTGAGTTATAAATTGTAAATTTGCAGAGTGTAAGAAGAAAGGAAAAACATATAACTATATCAGAGCATTAAATAAATGAATTCTGACATTAGTTAGGAAGAACTTAACACAATTTAAATTGCTTAATCCAAGAGCATCACAAGATGAATTCTGGGCCTTTAACTATCCAATTTAAACATAATACAGTGAAAATGGAATTTAAGCATACAGGAAATACATACAAAGAGAGAAGACACAACTCACATCACCACCATTAGAATCTTTTCATGGAAACTTCAAGACTTCTTCATGTGTATTCTATTAAGCTTAATAAAATTACATTCAAGTTCCAAATAGCTAAGATCGTCCCCTTGCACTTCTTCCAACCCATAATACATTTGGAACTCCTAATATTTATACAAGCTGAGTTCCTTAAGTTTGAAAGCGATTACAATGATCAAAATGAAATGTTTAAGCTTCTGAAACTGATTACAATAATTACAAGGGACAATTTCAGTTTTGAAACCGATTACAATGATTAGAAAGAAAAAGTTCTATGGTCTGGATTCTTGCTCTTCTGGCATTTCAGTTTCTTTCTTCGCCACCTGTTATGCTCTAGTCTTCCATGCGATCTGCCATCATCAGTGAGATCTGGACATCATCTGCTGGACCCTGGAAAACTGCACTTTGTCTTACCCAGTCGTACTATCTCCTTCCATTGCAAGTCAGAAGGGATATCATAATCTATCATTTCTTTGATTAGGATCTCGAGGTAAATGCAGGAAGCATATGCCATGACTGGTCATCCAATTTTGACTTCTTTGAACTGATTCAGAATCTCAAAGTCTGTAATCAGATGCTCAACTAATGTAGCTCCTTTCAGATTCTCCTCCAGGGTTTCGAACTTGGAGTGATCCATTCTGCACTGAGTGAGGCAACCACTTTATTCTTCCTAATCATAAAATTTTCCTTTGCCATCCCAAAATGGTGGAAGGCCTTTGATAAACAATTATTCAAACAAATCCTTTAACTCTTGCACACTTTGCTCCATCTGTGTTGCCTTTGTTTGGAATGATTTCAACAGGTTATGTTTAGCAATAACCCTCCTCGCCCAGATAATCAATGTAGTTCTATCTTTAACTCCAATATTCTGAAGGTCTGCAGTAGGAATGGAGTTGAGTATATTTATGGTGTTTTGGGCCCATTTTGATGGTTTCTTTGTTAAAGTTTCATTCACAACAGTGCACCTGCTTCTGGCTGTGATGGCTATGCTATCTCTATCATTAATGAAATTCAAATACACTATGAACTTGGTAGCTTCAACAACTATAGAGTCCCAAATGATATGATTTCCCCCTGCAACATGACTTTGCCTCTTAATATCATCTTCAACTTATCTATTCTTTCTTGCAGGACTTCATTCTCCTTTTGAAATTGAGCCATTCTTTCATCCTTTGCCTGCATCTCCTACTTCAATTTCTCTATGCTTCCTTTTAGCCCTTTGATTTCTCCTTCTTTCATGCTAACTTGTGACATATCTTAGACAAGTCCTTCAATGTTTGTCCCAACTTCTGCAGCAGGAGGTACAACTACAACTCTGTTTATCAATTATGTCTTCTCTTGTGACCACTTCACCTTTTCTTGTTCTAGCTACAATGCCCTAGCCTTGTAGTCCAATGCCTCTTGACGAAGTGTTTCATTTTCCTATTCTAGAGCAACCAATTATGTGTTTTGTGGATGCTCTGTAGCAGTCATTTTAAATTTCTTCTTCAAACTTTGAATTAATTTGTCTTTTTCATACAATGAGGATTTCACCCCTTGGGGACCTTCAGATTCCAGCCTCTTGACCTGAGTCAGCCAAGCTCTGTTAGATGATTTTTCTTGCCTCAACTTCCCTTCCAATTTCATTGCATAAGATGACATCTTTGAATTCCTTAATCTTAAACTCAGGTAATCAGAATACAACATATCATTGTCATTCTTATGGAATTTGACCTTGTCTAGAGCACTGCTGTTGTCATACCTTATCTTGATCTCAGATACTTTGTCTTCATCTGCAACTACTATATTAAAGTTCCTCTTTTCAACATCCCTTACTATGAACAGAGAAGATTTGTGGTGAGAAACCTTTTCCACTTCAGGGACTAAATCCCTCATCTCACCTAGAGCTATGTTTCCCTTCTCAGCATAATGTTTTGATAAATCTTCTTTAGATTGATAAGATGCCTCAGATGGTTTATAAAATATGTGTTTCTTTCTGCTAAAGGTTCTTGATCTGCCTTCACTTTGGAGTTTTCTTTTCTTTTCAACCTCTACAGTGCTAGTACCACTTTCCATCATATCCAGATTTACTTCTTCTCTAGGATCTTCCTCCTCTAAATCCACTATATGTGGAGACTGTGTAATATTCATCTTCTTGGGAGCAGTTTGTTGATTGCTAGTGCCCATGGGCCTCTGAACTACTTCTCTTTCTATAAACACTCATCTTAGGAACTTTGACTATCAATTTCTGAGAAGCTTGTTGTGTTTGACTTTGTTGCAGGGTTTCCTCCACTTGTTGTGTTTGAGTTGGTTGCAGGTTTGCCTCCACTTGCTGTGTTTGAGTTGGCTGCAAGATTGTTTCCATATCAATATAGAATTCTAGATTTTCCATCTTATCAAAACCCTCAACCTGTTCATGCTTATAAGGGGTCGGTTTGTTCATCAATATCATCTTGGATATGATTTGTTGTGGATCATATATTCTTCCCTGTAGTTGTGTAAAGACAAACTCTTTGATCTTTGCTCGAATATGAGATAAGCATGATCTAGTTTTGACAATTAAGGGGCCAATGATAAAAGGGAACTTGAGGTTGGAGGCTTTGTGAAACTTCAGGAAATGCTCTGTCTCAGATATAATTCTCTGCCTGATGAATTCAAGGGAAAATATTTTGGGGTTCAGAAATATAGGTAATAGATAGGGGGATTCATGACAACCATAAACCAAAATTACCATTGAGTGCATGAATAGTACCCAGTCCCCCACTCTGTTCTCTGGATTTGGTTGTAGATAGCTCCTCATGTCATCCAAAATTCTAGGTAGGATGGTGTTGAAAATCAAACTGTAAACTCTAGACATGACTTTGTTTATGAAGATAAAAAATGTAATCCTTTTACATTCAATTGATATAAATGTTGCTTTAGGAAATTCTCTCTTATTGGTTTCTAGTAAAATCTTCAGCAGATAGGTGTAGTATCTGAAATGCCTTAGAGAGAGAAAATTCACTAGTTGTTTATGGATATTATCAGTTATGAAATGATCAAAATTGATGTGAACTGACAAACCAAACTCTGACTTTAAAAATGTCAAAAGAAAACTGAGCATGCCTTCGACTACATGTTTTTCATTGTCTAGACCTAAAAATTGACTCAAAAGGGAACATATCGATTGGACTTCAATAAGCATTATACTCACATTCATTGGGAGAGACAGACCCTTTGAAAAATGTTCTGGTTTGACAATTGTCTGTAAAAATAGATCTTAGACCTCTGATGGACATTCTCTGTATACCCTAATTATCTTTTCTTCATTGAAAGGTTTAAACATTGAGGAGAAAGAATCTAGTATACCGAGGGAATATTGAATTGACAGATTCTCCACCCTACACATGACCTCAGATCCTTGTTTATTCATGACGACTCTTTCTTCATGTGAATATTGTTTGGCACACCAAACTATAAATTCAGGAAAATGGAAAGCAATTTCGACAACATACGGAACTATGGTGGCTTGGACTGCTTCAAGGAACGATATACACCTTCCTACTTTATTGGGAAGGTTGATTCTGGACACAAAGATGGGCGAAATGGTGATTTCAGTATCAAAAACGTCTGAATCTTGGTCAATTAGGGCTTCTTCATTCACCACAGGATCTTGTTCTGTTACTTAAGTTATGATAGGATCCATGGTTGCGATAAAAAATACCTGGAAAAGAGAGGAAATGGTGTACTGTTGAGATGCAGTTGAACGAGGGTGGTCGCACCAAGTTGCAAACAGTCCAGTGTTCATAATAATAATAAAATACATAACAAATGCGCTTTTATACTTTTCCAAATTTTGAGGGCATGAGGAAGTGGTTTGGGGCAACCCGCTTTTCATCGTGAAATGCGCCTGGTGGCACCACGTATCCCCGAACAAAAACCATGGTTTAAATTTCAGCCCGCTTTCCAAAATTAACCTCTGCACAGTTTCTCCCCCCGAAATCATCCTCGACCATCGATCTGGAGATTTCACGATCTGTGACGTGTGGGGCCCCATCAACTTAGCACTCCTGCTAGATTTAGCCTCTCTCTCCAATATTTAGCTATTTCCCTACCATACTTAGCTCCTTCCCTAGTTTATCGGGCTTCCAAATTGTTTTAGCATCTCACTAGATCTTGAAATCTTGATTTCACATAAAAATTTTAATTGTGACTAACATGGGCTCCAACTGGGGATGCTATCTTCCTAGTGAGGTAGCAAAGAATGATAGAAAAAGTTCCCTTCCATTGGGATTTATTTCACTCATACAACTAAATCGATCAACATCTTATTCACAAAACTTCATTCACATAACTCAAATTATACTCAATATAACTTAGGGCCTTTGCTTTGGGCTTCAATTTCTGCTAATTTGATTACAATTGCTTCAACTGGAAAACAAAAATGGTTATATACAATGAAATGAAAAGGATGAAAATTTATTTAAGTGAGATAATGCTTGAGAAACCTTCCATTTATAGGTTCTCCACCAACGATATCTCCATTATGTTCCTGTAGCAGATAAGCATTATTTCCATGGTATGCCACAATTTTTAAAGGTCCTAGCCACAGATGGTCAAATTTCCCATGCTTTCCTCTGTCTTCATTCCTGGCATCCCATTTCAACACCAAATCCCCCACTTTGAAATCATATTCCTTAGTATGCCTATCAAAAGCCTTTTTAATCTTGTCTTGGTGTAATTGAGAGTTGTTAAAGGATTTCTCTCTTGTTTGTTGGACATTGATTAGTTCATTTTTCCTCCTTTGAGTGGCATCTGGTTCAACATCTTTCTCTTGTAGCAATCTCATCACTATAAATCCTAATGAAGTAGGAAAAATTGCCTCTATTCCATACACAATCTGGAAGGGTGAAGTGGCAATAGACCTTTTAGTAGCGATCCTGTCAGCCCATAGTGCATGGATAAGTTTCTTGTGCCAATCCGTTTTGTTGTCTTGCAACATTTTTTTGATAATTCTGGTCAAACTCTTATTGGATGACTCAACCAACCCATTACCTTGAGGGTAGTAAGATGTGGAATGGCCAAACATTATATTGTAATCAATGCAAATTTTTTCCATCTTTTTAGACTTAAATGTATTTGCATTCTCTGTAATGATTTTGATTGGACAACCAAACCTAGACAAAATATTGTTCTCCAAAAATTGAATGATAACAATATCCGTGGTTTTCCTTGTGGGAACTAGTTCAATCCACTTGGTGAAGTAATTTGTGGTTGTCAGTATCCACTTGTGCTGAGATGAGGAATGTGGATGAATTTCTCCTATGAAATCAAGGCCCCATTGTCTAAAAGGTGCTTCAATAGAGATAGGCTTCAAGGGCAAAGGTTGAAGTTTTCTCTTCCCATAAAAAATTTGGCATTCGTGACAGCTTGAAACTTCTTTGTAAACATCAGAAAAAATGCTAGGCCAATAGAAACCTGTCCTTAGTATTTTGTGCACAGTAGTTTTCTAATAATAGTGCCCTCCAAAATAACCTTTATGAAACTCTCTGATGTTTTTTTCTACTTCTTCCTCTAGCAAACAACTCGACAAGATTCCTCCTGGATCCTTCCAATATAGAGATTGATTTAAAATACAAAACTTTGATGTGTTTAGCTTCAAAAACCTGGCCTTGGTTTTTCTCAATTCAGGAGGAGCCTGCAAATTTCTCAACACATAATAATGTCAACATACCATGGGGAGTCAAGGAATTTTTGGGATACCTAAGGGACCTTTTCTTCTTCCGAATTTGTTGACAAATTAACAATGAAATTAATTCCCAAGAGCTCACAATTTGTCTGTGCCATCAACTTTGCAAGTCCTTTCCCCTTGATAAACTTTTTAGGTTTGATCTCAAGGTCATACTCCAACAACACAACTATCCACTTGCCCCCTTTTCCCTCAGGATTAGGTTGAGTTAAAATGTCCTTCATAGAACTGTTGGGCACATAAGCAATGATATGAGAATGCAAGATATAAACTCTAAACTCCTTTAAGGCCTTGACTAGTGCATATGCATGCTTTTCCATGATATCATACTTTAATGGGGAATCCCTCAATGTCCTTCTATAGTATTCTATAGGCTTCTCAAAATTTTGTTCATCTTTTTGTAATAAAACACCAACAATGGTGTGCTCTGAGGCAAAAGAAAACAATGTAAAGTCTTTTGCAAAATTGGGACTGACCAGCACTGGGGCCTTGTTCAATACCATTTTAATATCTTCAAAGGATTTTTTGGCTTGAGGTGTCCAGTTTCTCTCACTTCCTTTCTTGAGCATGTTAATGATATGATTTATTATTTCAACCAGGTTAGGGATGAATCTTCTCAGAAAATTTACTTTCCCCACGAAAGATTGCACTTTTTTCATGCTTCTGGGTGTGCCAATTTTAAGGATTCCCTCAACTCTGCTAGGATCTATCTTTATTCCCTCCTTTGAAATAATATGCCTAAACAAATTCCCCTCTTCCATGCCAAAATTAGACTTCTTGGGGTTCAATGAAATTTCAAACTTTCTACATTTTTGAAAATCCCTTCTTAGATGTTTAAGATGTTCTTCATTAGAAACTAAATATACAATGATATCATCTAAGCAAATAACAATAAATTTATCTTTCTCATTAGCAAAGGCTATATCCATAGATCTTTGTAAAGTTGCTCCTGCATTCAGGAGCCCAAAAGGCATTTTGGCATACATGAAGGTGCCCCATGGTGTTGTAAAGGCTGTCTTTTCCTGATCATTAGGGTGTACCATGATTTGATTGTACCCAGAGAAACCATCTAGCATTGATATTTTTTGAAAACCAACCACTTTCTGTAGATTGTGATCCATCATAGGCAGTGAGTAATTTTCCTTGAGAGATACCCTGTTCAGATTTCTAAAGTCTACACATAATCTGATCTCTCCCCTTTTCTTCCTGATCGGTACCATATTTTCCACCCACTTAGAAAATCTCAGAGATACTATGATCTTGGCTTCAAACAACTTTTTTATCTCTTTTTCAATTAATGGTAGAAACAAAGGGTTAATTCTTCTTAATTTCTACCTGAAATTTTTATGATCCTCTTTGATTGGAATCACATGATGAATCACCTTGGTATCATAAAATTTTAGATCTTCATAACTACAGGCAAAAACATCAGGAAATTATTTCATTAAATTGATATACCTTTTCTTGACCTCTGGGCTAAGTGTCTTGGATAGCTTGATGATCTTGGGATCTTCCTGAGTGCCAATGTTGCAATATTCAACATCTCCATCATTTGTAGTAATTTTAGGACTCCTGGCCACATCATTGTTGTCAAAGAGTTTTTCTAATGGGACCAGGCCTTTGGGAATGATGTTATTTTTTAGCTGCATTATATCCTTAGCAAAAATCTGATTCTTGAAATATTCATCATTTGTGAACACAACTGCATCTTCTTCTTCACCACAATAGTCTTCATCAATATTCAAATTTGCAAATTCACCACCCATCTTATGGAAACTTTCTATTTGTTTATCATCTTCAAAAACCTGCCAGTACTTAATATTATTAGGTGTTGTTGGTCTGTGCTTGACCTCAAACTCATATCTTTTGTTAGGAAAAATTGGAATTTTGAAAATTGAGGCTGAAGTAGCCAGGGCATCAACAATCTGATTCTGCCCTCTTGGAATCATTGAAAGGTTATACTCTGGAAAATCTTCAAGAAGATCAAGTACTATATTCCTATAGGCTCTTAATCTAGGATGCTTTGCTTGATATATACCCCTTATCTGATTTATAATCAGCTCATAATCTCCATGTACAACTATCCTCCTAGCACCCATTTATTTCAAAGTCTTCAATCCCAACACTAATGCCTCATATTAAACCATGTTATTCATGCAATCAAAAGCAAGCTTATCAGAACAAAGTTTGGTACCTGATTTGGGGGGGTTAATCCACACACCAGCCCTTGCTCCTTCTCTACTGGGAACTCCATCAAAGCTCATATTCCACATTTCTTTTTCTGCTTTGTTTTGCTGATCTGAAATTTTCTTTGTTTGTTGATCATGTTTGTCTTTTATATCCATATTAGTCTTTGGCACCTCCTCTTCAAAACTCAAATCATTAAAGAAAATAGAAGAACCAATCTCAGTTTCCACATAATAAATGGGATGGTTGTTTGGATAGGCTTTGTTACTAACCATGTATTTGAGCAACACTTCCCTGTACAACCTCCTATCTTGACCAAAAACATGGATAGTGGAGTATGACATATCCATTTGCAAGGTCCCTTTCAACTTTGCAGCCCATGACATAGATAACATCATGCCAAATTTAGGAGGGATATCAGCAGCCACTACATCCATGACCATATTTTTTGCTGGAATTTGAGACAAAGATACCACCATATCTTTGATTATGCCCAAGCACTTCACCTTCCTTGAATAAAAGGAGAAGATATCTTTGTAAGGCCTTGTAATGTCCAGGCCCAATTGGTCCATGACCACCTTGGGCATCATATTATGGGATGATATTGAATCCAACATAGCATTATGAAAAGTCGTATCATGAATATTCAGACTAACATAGTGATGCAGGAGCATCGCTCCATGTCAGCAGCGTGCCAACTAGCCAACACATTCCACACACATTTAATGGAGAAAGGGAGAGGCGCAACCCTCTCAATTTTGAAATTCGAAATTTCAATAAATGTTGTAAGGCTTTTAATGCCAAACCACGCCTTTGTACATGTAGTGGTTGAGGTTTCCTTTGATGGTTGCCTGCAACAAGCCCAGGACGTAGTCAGGACTGGGCATCCATTTATGTAATGTAGCTATAGGAGCTGCTCTGTGATAGTGATAACTCAGAGATGGTGGTTGAGGATAAGCTCATGGGAGCCCTCATTTTGTAATTAAGAAATTAGAATAGAGAGTTAGGAGGAGAGACCAGAGAAGAGAGGTCAAGAGAGAGAGATGAGACTTGTTACAGTCCAACCTTTGTAAACACCTTGTATAGGCATTTCTGAATTAATAGAGGAACAGTTTTTCCTGCCATGAATTGTCTATATGTGTTTGCATGTTTTTATGCATTTCATGTTTTGAATGCATAACTGGTGAAGTATTTCATAAGTTTCAATTTCTTCTCGTCTTTGAGTTTCCGAGTGCAAGGAGTGCACATAGTCCGCAAGGTGTGCATTGACAGAGGTGAGGTAACCTTAGGAAAGCTCAAGAGGGATAGCATTGAACCTTCATTAGTAGAGGTGAAAGGAGTGCACAGGAAGGAACTCTATTTCGAGTTCAGGGAAGACATAACTACTGAAGGTTTTGTAGAGCTCTGCCAAGAGGGCATTGAGCGAGTGCATAGAGGGCACCAGAGAACTCTATTTCGAGTTCTGAGGAAAGGGAAGTGTCGAAGAGAAGACACTCACAGAGTTGTTGAATAATCTGTAGGCTTTACAAGGTGTGCATTGAGAAGAAGAACGCCAGGTGGGCGTAGGGAGTTTTCTTTCCAAGAAAACTTCTTAGATCTGAGTTTAGAGAAATACTCAGTAGCACCAGGAGTGTGCGAGAGTGGACTTGTCCTAAGCCCATAATCTCAGAAGAGAAAATGCAAGAAGAATGCGCACAGAGAAAACCTTTCGAGGTTTCTGAGTTGACAAAGCTCAGGAGGGGGAGCATTTCTATAACGCAGATGAGACCCAAAGGAATCAGGCTCGCAAGAGGAAGAATCGAAGGTTGAAACCTTCTATACTTAGAAATTATCCTAAGTTAGAGAGCAAGGGAAGCTTAGGAAGGAGGAGCAACAGTTAATGTTAGATTAGTTGGGAAGATGAGATCTGGACCATTAGATCAATGTTTAGAGAGGAGGAGCGCACATAGGAGATGTTCAAATCTGAGCCATCACATCTAGAGGCATGGATCAACATCCATTGATCTCGAAGTAAGGTGCGCATGGTTTAATTTTTTCGTCATTGCGTGTACCGAGAAACAAAAGAGGGAGAGTCTTTCGACTCCTAGAGACGTGAAACTGTGAAAACATGCTAGCTGTTGGATCAAGAGCGCAGTGGCATGAGAGCCGCTAGGTCAAGGATATGTGCACGTGGTTTAGTCCCTGGGAGACGTGCAAAATATTATATCTAGGCCGTCAGATCTAGTGTAGAGGACCGATAGAAATTGGATCCGAGAGAAGGTACGTGGGGTTTAATCCCTGGGAAGCCACACATAAGGGTAGAATGGATGACAGTAACTTTGAGGGAGAAGTGTCGATTTTTCATGAACCGTCAGATCCAGAAAAGATGCCCGAGGTTTAACCCTTGTAAGAGCAGAGGAGAGAGAGGACCTATCAAAGTCCTGAAAGAATTTGGGACCATCCATCTCAGAGGATGTGTGTCAAGAGACCCACATTTCAGGGATTCGAACACCGGGAGACCGATATTGAAGAGTCTCCAAAAATCGCGAAAGGAGAATTTGTGAAAGGACCAGGACCGTTTGTTAAGAAGGACATGTGGCAATTGGTCAGCGTTTCGTAGAAATTGCCGAAAGGACCAGGACCATCCATCAAGGAGGACACATGGAAAGCGGTCAAGGTTTCAGGGAAAGGCCTGAAATATTTCAAGCCATCAATCCAGTGGGATCGTATTTGTTGGTTCCAGAAGGGCCTGGGCTATTGATCTGTCAAAGGGAGATATTTCGACATTTTGTGGACTGGGGATTCGAAGGACAAAGGAGTGGGACGCTTGCATCGCGATTCCCCGAATTGTGAAACCCCGAAAGTGTTCAGAGGAATAGCACCAGGTCACAGGACTGGTTCACATGGAGAAGGTTTAAGGGAGGATCCAAGGAGTCGTTAAGCCCTTTTCGGGTTTCGGCATTTCGAAAGATAGAGAACAGGGGAACGCTTGCATCGTGATTCCCTGAATCGTGAAAGCCGGTAGCACTTTGGCATTAAGCGCATGGAAACAGAGTGGTGGTCATGTGGACAGAGGCTAAGGGAGGAGCCAAAGCCCGTTAAACCCTTTTTGGCATTTCGGGACCCAGGAGTTCGAAGGACCTAGAATCGTTTGCAGCTGTAATCGTGAAATCACGGATTACGAAATTCTAAAAAGTGGATCGTGGTTACGGGTAGTGGTCACATGGTCGAGCGTTAAGGGAGGAGCCAACTGTGGAGTTAATCCCTTTTCAACATTTCACCAACCGGGAGTTCAAGAGTGAAGGAGTCATGAGACAGGGAGTCCCGACTCACGAAATCATGAAACACGATGAGCACCTTTTGGACAAGGCCCGTGGTCACAATCGATGATCACGTGGGGGTGAAGCTTGCACTTAGTGCTTAGATGCACATGCGAGTTTCAATAAGGAACCTGTGGATTCATTCAAAGGGTTCTAGCAGGAGCCTGAAGAGCCATTTCAGCTCAGAAGTGTTGGCAAATATTTAATAGACAGTGCATGCTTGTAGACTTGTCATTGATGGAAAGTACAACAATGAAGATGGAATGAGTATAAAAAGTATGTAATAGATGGGAATTATGAGAATATGCTGCAGAGAAGATTCGAATAAGCTCAAAAGAGTTAGTGCAGAGGATCATTGGCAGGTCATCGATGGCAAAATCAGAGTAAGCGGAACTAAGTAAGCTCGGGAGAAGAAGCAAAATCAGAGTAAGTGGAACAAAGTAAGGTCAGGAGGAGAAGCAACATTTCTGATCATTGGATCCCATTTTAATTCCTGAAAGAAGGTGGATCGTTGATCTGAGCTCCATCTTGGAGCTTTACCTATCGCGACCTAGAGAGGAAAGAAACATAACCATCAAAATCGTGATATGCAAAATCATGATTTAATCGCAGCCGTCAGATCGAGGTTTGTTATGGACCGTTGATCCAACTCCATCTCGGAGTTTCACGACTCACGACTTGGAGAGGCAAGAAAAATAACCATTGAAATCGCGATATGCAAAATCACAATTTAATCATAGCCGTCAGATCAAGGTGTGATCTGGACCATTGATTCGACTCCATTTCAGAGTTTCGCGACTCATGACTTGGAGAGGAAAGAAATATAACCACTGAAATGGGAGTTGAAAAATCACGATATGATCTAAGCCATTGAATTAAGATCAGATCTTGACCATCAAATCATAGGACAAGTCGCTGACTTGGAGTCAACGGAGCATGGTGTGGAAACTCGTGAGATGCAAGATCACAATAAGATCTGGACCGTCGGATCTATGGAGATTTCAACCGTCGATCAGATGAAGTTTATAAAATCACAAAGTGCCTTTTTGGCACAGCCTATAGTCACTGCCGGTGGTCATGAGAAGGGAAGGAGTCAATTCAGATAAGCTCCATTTCGGGGTTTCGGGGATCGCGACTTGAAGAGTCGAGATGCCTCATCTCCAGATTCATGAAATGCGAATTCACAAAAAGCACTTTATGCATAAGCGCTTGGTCATGGCCTTGGTCATATAGAGGAAGGAGCTAGCGTAGAAAAGATCTGTATCGGAGTTTCAGAGATCGCGATATGAAGTGTCGAGACACTTGGCCACAAGAATGCCGAAATGCCAAAAACTGATTTAAAGACAAGCTTAATAAATTTCATCCAACGGTGCAGATAAATGTGAATATGATCGGAGGGCTACTATTCTCTCTCACAGTTAATTCATCAGTTACGAATATGTTAGCTAAACCGAGTAATGATTCTTGATCGGTTGGCATTTCAGTTGCTTAGATAGTTTTCTTTTGTCTAAGAATATGTGAAGTGTAACTGCTGTGGGTGTGTGTGCATAAAAGAAAAAGATATAGACTGTGCGTGGACGGTCGTTCTGGACGAAAAATGAATTAAACTGTAAGAAAGGGAAAATCACAGGATGCGCAGTGTGAGACTGAGAATATGTGCAGTGTGAGATAAAACTCAGAGAAGAGTAACAGATGAGGAAAAGACTTGAAGCAGAGTAGAATGATAGAACACGTTGAAGTAGAGCAGAATAACAGAACAAGTTGAAGCAAAGCAGATTTGCAGAATAGACAAAGGAAGGGAAGAATTGCAGAACAGTTAGAAGAAGACCAGATTTACAGAACAAAGAAGAAGTGGTAAGAATCGATTTATCTGCATATTTGTTTGTTTAATTATTCATTTATATTCCAGGGTGGTTGGGAGGTGCTAGGGAGGACTTTTGTCCTTAGAGGTTCAAGTGGGAGCTTGAACACAGGGAGTTGTAGCTTCCATCTAGTTGCAGCCAGAGAAACCAGGGTGGCAAGGTGGTGTAAGGGAGAACAAGTGTTCTCTGTTATACAGGTTGGAGCCTATGTAACTGGAAGTTGGTGCTTCCATCCAGTTGGTACTGGAACATTAAGGGAGTTGGTGCTTCCTTCTAGTGGGTGCTAGAAAAACCAAAGAGTTGGTGCTCTCAAACAAGTTGCAGCTTGTAAAACAAAGGTAGTAGCCTCACATTGAGTTGGTGCTCAATTATAGATGATGTACAGAACTTAAAAGACTGCCTATCATTTTGAAGAAGAAGAGGTTTTCTCCCTTTATGGGTTTCCTCATGAAAATTTGTCTCTGTGTATACCTTATGTGTGACTGATGCTCATTACTTTTATTGTCCATATGTTGTATAATGTTGATGATCACTTGAAGAAAGATTTAGAATGTATTAATAGACTTAAAATTGTTTAAGCACAATAACAACTGATTCAGCCCCCCTCTCAGTTGTCTTAGTAATTTCAACAATTGGTATCAGAGCGGGTTTCTTTTATTCAAAGGTAGATCTGTAAGCTTAAACATGACAAGTCACAAAGGGACTTCAGCCTCTAAGCCCCTTCTGTTTGATGGAACAAATTTTTCCTTCTGGAAGATTAGAATGAGAACATACTTAATGGCCTTGGGTGCTGATGTTTGGGATGTAGTAGAGACCGGATATACAAAGCCTGTTGTGCTAGCCTCCAAGGATGATAAGTTATAGTTTAGTTTTAATGCTAAGGGAATGAATGTTATCTTGAATGGACTTGCTGAAGCTGAGTTTGTAAAGGTGATGCATCTTGAAACTGCCAAAGCAATGTGGGATAAACTTATTAGTAGTTATGAAGGAAAAGAGAAAGTAAAAGATGCCAAACTTCAAACATACAGATTGAAAATTGAACAACTAAAGATGCATGAAGATGAAACAATTAGCAAGTATTTTTTAAGAGTTGAAGAACTTGTGAATGCCATGAAGGGTCTTGGTGAGAACTTTGACGAATCACTCTTAGTTCAGAAGATTTTAAGATCTCTGCCTGATAAATTTAATCCAAAAGTCTCTGCAATAGAAGAATTAAGTGATCTTAAAACTTTGTCCATTGATCAAGTTCTAGGAACTTTAACTACATATGAAATGAGAATTAACAAAGATAAATCCAGTAGTAGAGAAGCATCTTTTAAAGCAGGCAAAAATATTGATTCAGAATTAGATGATATTGAGGCAAAATTTGTGAGAAGGTTAAAGAAAGGATCAGGAAAATATCAAGGGAAGTTGCCCTTCAAATGCTTTAATTGTGGTAAGATAGGTCATTTTTCATGTAAGTGTCCTCATCAGAAAAAGGACCAGAACTCTGATGATGAAAAGATGTACCAATTCAAGAAATATAGTAAGAAGAAAAGCTTGCTTGAAAACAATGACAATTCCTCAGAAGACACCAACAGTGACTCTTCCTGTGAAGATAAGGTAAATGACTTCATGCTTATGGCCAAAGAGGATTATGATAATAAGAACAGGCAGTGATGATAATGATGAAGAAGATGTGGTAGATATGGAAGGAGAACTGATCAGTGCAATGGAAGAAATTGATAGACTCATAATTAAGAACAAAAAGCAAAAACAATTGTTGACACAGTTCGAGAAAGATAGTAAAAAACCTGATGAAGACTTTGCTCTGCTGAAAGTGGAATTAGAAGAGGCAAAGAAAATAGAAGACATATTGAAACAACAATTGTCAAAGAAGAAAGTCAGGTGTGAAGCCTTAGAAGAAGAGATAGTAAAAACCAGAAAAGAAATGGAGAAGTTTAAAGGATTGTATCACCAAAATCTGCCAAGTATTAAAGCCTCAGAAGGATTAACCTCCATTCTAAATCAACAATGAAATTCAAAATTGAAAGCTGGATAGGGATATGAAGAAGGATCAAGTAGTGATCATCCAAGTAATACATAATCTATCAAGTTTGTCAAATCCTCAAACATTGACAAAAATCACTCTGCAGAAACAAAGAAGAAAAATTAGCCACCAAGAAGGAATGAAAGAAAACGCACCAGAACCGAATTTGTAGACCAGAAAGATTATCGACATGAAAGAAATCAACCTCCTCAAAGAAGACATATTTTTTCAAGGTACAAAGAATTTTTCTATGGTTATTTTTTTCTCTGCTCTAATTTTGGTCACAAAGCTATAAACTGTTCTTTAAGATTTAGATATGAACAATCAAGATATTCAATGAATAACTATCTTCCACAACAAAGATTGAGACATCCAAGCAACAAACAATCACAGACTATAAATCATGTGATGACTGGGAGAAGGACACAGGTGAAACACAACAACAGTTATGA
>ML791375.1:532863-567544 GCA_009831015.1 Picea engelmannii
GTGGCAAGATTGGAAGCCATCAGAATGTTTCTTGCTTATTCATGTCATAAGAACTTTAAAGTTTATCAGATGGATGTTAAGTCAACATTTCTAAATGGAGATCTAGAAGAAGAAGTATATATGGAGAAACATGAAGGATTCTCATTGACAGATAATCCTAATCATGTTTGCAAGCTGAAGAAGGCCTTATATGGACTAAAACAAGCATCACGATCTTGGTATTATAGACTGGACAAATTTTTACAAGAAAAAGGGTTCAAGAAAGGTATTGTTGACAGTAACCTTTACATTAAGTTTGAAGGTGATAATGTACTAGTTGTTTTGGTTTATGTAGATGATATTATTTTTTGTTGTACTAATGAATCATCTATCCAGTGGTTTGCTAACTCTATGCAAACAGAGTTTGAGATGTCCATGATAGGAGAACTATCATATTTTCTTGGCTTACAAGTAAAACAAAGTTCTGCAGGAATATTTATCTCTCAAGAAAAGTATTTGAAAGAGATGTTAAAGAAATTTCAGATGGAGGATTCCTCTCTTGTTAGTACACCTATGGTGGTTGGTTGCAAGCTGAGTAAAGATGATATCTCACCTGATGTTGATCAAAGGTCATATCGCTCTATGATAGGCAGTCTTTTGTACATCACAGCATCCCGTCCTGATATAATGCAAGCTATTGGAATGGTAGGCCGTTATCACTCTTCTCCTAAACAAATTCATTTGGTAGCTGTCAAAAGGATATTTAAATACTTGAAGGGAACAATGACTTATGGTCTGTGGTATCCTAGAAATCAAAATTTCTAGTTAACTGCTTATTCAGATGCAGATTGGGCAAACTGTGTTGATGAGAGAAAAAGCACCAGTGGAGGAGAATTCTTTCTGGGTGTCTCATTAGTTGCATGGCTTAGTAAAAAGAAAGGATCCATTTCATTATCAACTACATAGGCATAATACATTGCTACTGCTACTTGCTGTACACAAATTTTATGGATGATACAAACTCCTGTAGATTTGAAGGTAACTTACACTGATCCCATTCCAATTCACCGTGATAACACCAGTGCCATTAGTGTCTCCAAGAATCATGTTCTTCATTCCAAGACTAAGCATATTCCAATAAAGTACCATTTTCTCAGAGAACAAGTTACAAACAGAATTGTTCAACTGAATTATATACCTTCTACAAAACAGATTGCAGATATATTTACAAAACCATTAGAAGCAACCCCTTTTGGATATCTTCATCAAAAGTTGGGGGTTATAATTTCTTGTGTCTAATCTGTCAGCTGGTCAGGGGGAGTACTTATTGAATATCTGGTGTATTTCCAAGATGCTCATAGTTGACAGGGGGAGTATGTTTTACAACAACTCAGGGAGAGAATGTTTCTTCTTTGACATTGATGTCAAAGGGGGAGAAAACAGTCCGTGAGGAGAGTTCGAATGCATGTGGGTGCTTGTGTTGCCATCAATGCCAAAGGGGGAGAATGTTGGAAAATATTTAACAGACAATGCATGCTTGTATACTTGTCATTGATGGCAAGTACAACAATGAAGACGACATGAGTACAGAAAGTATGTAATAGATGGGAATTATGAGAAGATACTGCAGAGAAGATTCGAATAAGCTCAAAAGAGTTAGTGCAGAGGATCGTTGGCAGATCATCGATGGCAAAATCAGAGTAAGAGGAACTAAGTAAGCTCGGGAGAAGAAGTAGAATCAGAGTAAGCGAAACAAAGTAAGCTTGGGAGGAGAAGCAACATTTCTGATCGTTGGATCCAATTTTAATTCTTGAAAGAAGGTGGACCATTGATCTGAGCTCCATCTCGGAGCTTCTCCTATCGCGACTTGGAGAGGCAAGAAACATAACCATCAAAATCGAAATATGCAAAATCGCGATTTAATCGCAGCCGTCAAATCGAGGTTTGTTCTAGACCATTGATCCAACTCCATCTCGGAGTTTCGCGACTCGTGACTTGGAGAGGTAAGAAACATAACCATCAAAATCATGATTTAATCACAGCCGTCAGATCAAGGTGTGATCTGGACCATTGATTCGACTCCATTTCGGAGTTTTGCGACTCGTGACTTGGAGAGGCAAGCAATATAACCACCAAAATTGCGAGATGCTAAATCACGATATGATCTGAGCCATTGAATTAAGATCAGATCTGGATCGTCGAATCATAGGACAAGTCGCTGACTTGGAGTCAATGGAGCATGGTGTGGAAACTCGTGAGATGTGAGATCGCGATAAGATCTGGACCGTCGGATCTATGGAGATTTCAACCGTCGATCAGATGAAGTTTATAAACTCGTGAAGCACCTTTTTGGCACAACCTATGGTCACTGCTGGTGGTCACAAGAAGGGAAGGAGTCAGTTCAGATAAGCTCCATTTCAGGGTTTCAGGGATCGCGACTTGGAGAGTCGAGATGCCTCATCTCCAGATTCACGAAATGTGAATTCACGAAAAGCACTTTATGCATAAGCACTTGGTCATGGCCTTGGTCATATAGAGGAAGGAGCTAGCGTAGAAAAGCTCTATATCGAAGTTTTGGAGATCGCGATATGAAGTGTCGAGACACTTGGCCACAATAATGACAAAATGCCGAAACCCGATTTAAAGGCAAGATTAATAAAGTTTATCCAACGGTGCAGATAAATGTGAATATGATGGAGGGCTACTGTTCTCTCTCACAGTTAATTCATCAGTTACAAATCTGTTAGCTAAACCGAGTAATGATTATTGATCGGTTGGCGTTTCAGTTGCTTAGACGGTTTTCTTTTGCCTAAGAAAATGCAAAGTGTAACTACTGTGGGTGTGTGTGCATAAAAGAAAAAGATACAGACTGTGCGCGGATGGTCGTTCTGGACGAAAAATGAATTAAACTGTAAGAAAGGGAAAATCACAGGATGCGCAGTGTGAGACTGAGAATATGTGCAGTGTGAGATAAAACTCAGAGAAGACTAATAGATGAGCAAAATACTTGAAGCAGAGAAAAATGACAGAACAAGTTGAAGCAGAGTAGAATAACATAATAAGTTGAAGCAGAGAAGATTTTCAGAATAGACAAAGGAAGAGAAGAATTGCATAACAGTTAGAAGAAGACCAGATTTACAGAACAGAGAAAAAGTGGTAAGAATCGATTTATCTGTGTAGTTGGTTGTTTAATTATTCATTTATATTCCAGGGTGGTTGGGAGGTTCTAGGGAGGACTGTTTTCCTCAAAGGTTCAAGTGGGAGCTTGAACACAGGGAGTTGTAGCTTCCATCTGGTTGCAGCCAGAGAAACCAGGGTGGTAGGGTTGTGCAAGGGAGAACATGTGTTCTATGTTATACAGGTTGGAGCCCGTGTAACTGGAAGTTGGTGATTCCATCCGGTTGGTGCTGGAACATTAAGGGAGTTGTTGCTTCCTTCTAGTGGGTGCTAGAGAAACCAGAGAGTTGGTGTTCTCAAACAAGTTGCAGCTTGTAAAGTAGAGGTAGCAACCTCACATTGAGTTGGTGCTCAATTATAGATGATGTACAGAACTTAAAAGACTGCCTATCATTTCGAAGAAGAAGAGGTTTTCTCCCTTTATGGGTTTCCTCGTGAAAATCTGTCTCTATGTATACCTTATGTGTGAGTGATGCTCATTACTTATATTGTCCATATGATGTATAATGTTGATGATCACTTGAAGAAATATTTAGAATGTATTAATAGACTTAAAATTGTTTAAGCACAATAACAACCGATTCACCCCCCCCCCCTCTCAGTTGTCTTAGTAATTTCAAGAAGAAGAAGATCGATCCAGAGACTGGGAGGTCGCAAAACCCTGCTGAGGTAGGGGGACTACATCACATAGAAAGGAGGGACCTCATCAGCCTCACTACTTTCCTCTATACATGGGCCAAACAAGATGGTAGGATGATCATCTTGTATATTTAAAGTATCATAATTTGCTTCCATCTTGAGCATATTAATGATCTGATTTCTATATTCACTATTCTTTATCAGCTCATTGAATGGAACAACGATTTTAATTTTTTCCATCTCACTTTCAAAATTAAAGGAAGATGAGGTTTTTTCTACCCCTTTGATGACTGGCTCCTTTCTTGTTTCAGGTACTTTCTTTGGAGGTTCTTCCTTCTGCTTTCCTTTCTCCACAACATCCTTTGCAACATACTCCTTTTTAGGTTGACTTGAAGAAGGTGTATTATTTTGAGATTCTTTGGTAGGATTTCCCTTTGGAGGATTTGTAGGCACCTTTTTGTTTCAAAGATTATATTGTTTCTGGAATCGCATGATGGAATTCTGCAGCCCTGTCTGGTAATCTTCCTTTTCCACTGACAACCTCTCATCAGTCTCCCGCATGAATATTTCATTTGCATCCTGTTGGGCACTTTAATTGTCTAAATAAAGAGATAATTAAGGTGTTCAATATAAATTGTCAAACCCAGGGAAGTTTTGTTATTGTAAGATAATTGTGCACAGTCTATGATAGATTATGAAAGAAACACTAATCAAATTGCAGTAAGGTAAACTAAAAGAAACAAAATTGAAAAGATGAACACTAACACAAGTTGCTAACACGGCTGGAGTTCTAATCTATTGTTGTAGAATTGAAATCACACTTGCATAATTGAAATCTAATTTCCAGGAGTAGATATTGATGAGTGTATAAGAATCCTGGATTATCTAATCTATTCTAATTTTCTATATTACTCTTGCAGAAGGAAGTTCTGTGCTAATTGCTAAAAGGAAGTCTACTTAATTGTAGAAGGGGAATTCACACTTCTAATCACTTTTTCTTGAAAACATAGATTTAATCTAATGCAAAAAAGGAATTAACTTTCAAAGCAATTCTCCAGCAGTATTCAAAAATTGTTTCTAACTCTCATGAGACACACTGATGCACATTAACAGAAAGGGACTGAATTTTAACAACAAATGTATTCCAGAAATGAATAAAATCACACAACTGTAAATAATCACAACAATTAATCTAAAACTCAAAATAGAGGGGAGTCTATGAGGAAGGTGGGCCCTTTCCTTCTCACTGAATCCACTCGAAAAGACTACAGTCGGTTGGAGAAACTCAAATCGCTTTATTTATTAAATTGACAGAATGTTTAGATAAAAAATAATTTTCTTCACTCTCTATTCTACAACTAATATTCGATACCAATGATTACAAAATCTCTACTATTTAAAGACATAGTCATTCAGTTGAAACGAACTCAGAACAACCTTGAGAATTAGAGATTCTCAAGGTGTTCGTATGATATAAAGGATCTGTCATCATTACAAAATTTGGAAATGATCTTGATCGCCGGTGTGAGCCAAAATGTGTAACAACATTGAGGATCAGTCTTCAGGATTCAGATTTGAATGATATACCAGCTTCCAGGATCGATGGGCATCTGTTGCAGCAAATGTAACAACTTCCAGGAAAGGTGCGCAGTTACTGTAGTCGTGTAACAACATGCAAAACTGGCGCACATCTGGTGTAACAACAACGGTCTTTCTTCAAGACTTGGTTGTTCTATACATTTTGATCATTAGTTTCACATTCATGGGTAAAATATGAGAAATGCTACCAATCAAACATGTTAAGTAAATAAGAATATAAAATAAAGATCAATGATTCATACCTTGGGAAAAAGGGTCTTAGCAAACATTATAGTAGGCATTTAGCATAGAAATGATAAGGTTGAGTGAGAAAAATATATAGTGAAAAAGGGACATTTCTGGGTCCTAACATGCCCCCCAACTGAAGACATTGCATGTCCTCATGCAAAACACATTCAAGCCTTACTCTGAATCTGATTCAAGGAAGTGACTCCTCCAGTGCAAATTGCTAAGACAAAAACTGTCATGAGATTCTTCATCTGCAAGTCTGAATCCATTGCTCCTTACCATAACCTCGACAGCTTTTGATACCTTTGACCCCTTTGTATACATTGAATAAGGCATCCAAAAATAATGAAACCTGAGTCCCATCCATTGATGCCTACACGTTATTATGTAATACTTATTCTTTCTTGACTGAGAATGTGGCCATTTCTTCAGCATGACCACTGACTGGTACTTTTATACCATGCCTAAAAATAAATATTACCACATTAATAGAACATGTGCTCTTCAATCATAATAGCTGATGCCTATGCTAATATATCCAAAGTTGACTCCTCTGGGTTTTTCTGTCGAGAAACCTATAATTCCTTCTTTAGGGAAGCCAACTCTCCTTTGAGGCTGTCATTTTCCTTCATCAGTTCAATAATCTTGGAATTTTCTGTACTCTTGATCTTCTTCTCAATTTGAGCAAACAACTGAGCAAGTGGCACATCAACATTATCCTCACTATTTTGTGTAACTGGTTCTTGTGTAACAACTAATTTTGACATGACTGGTTCTTATGGGACAGTCTCTTCCTGGGTAGCTGGTTCTTGTGTAAAAACTAATTTTGGTATGATTGGTTCCTGTGGGATAGTCTCTTCCTGGGCAGCTGGTTCTTGTGTAACAACTAATTCTGGCATGACTGGTTCCTGTGGGACAATCTCTTCCTGGGTAGCTAGTTCTTGTGGAATAACTAAGTTCTGGGAAGAAGATGGTTCTTGTGTCATAGTCATGTTGTTGGAAGAGACTGGTGTTGGTGAAAGAGTCACTTCTTTAACAATGGAGGATAATGGACGAAGAATGGGTATTGCCTGTTCCATATTCTTCCATCCAATTGCTGCTTCAGTAGACGTTGCTGACCTAGTTCTCCTCCTAGGTAGTGTAGAGACAAAAACAAGGGTTTTCCTTTTCTTTGCTTTAGGAGAAGGAGAGCGTTCTTCAACAACCAGACAAGGAGGAAAATCTGCAATGTTGGGGTTTGGTATAATCTGTACTTCGTCACTTGACGAGTGATGCAAAAAATCATCAAGCAGAGCTAATGATTCTACTGTAATTTGTGTACATTCAACTTGTAGTGATAAAATGGTTTCTTGAAATTCCTTGCACAAGGTAAAACCCAGAATACGTACCTCCACAAAATCAATTAGCCACTCACTCAGGTTTGTATCATTGATGTCAAAGTCAGGCAGGGTCTGAGCATCAGAAAAATTAGGACACTCTGTCATAGCAACAGGAGGGTTTTTAGGTGCGTCTGGTGCAACTCTGTCAATGCCTCTCTGAGATTATCTTCTAGTTTAATGTTATCTTTTCTGAGACGATTCACTGGCAGTGACAGTAGGGGCTTGAATGACTGTTGCAACAATAGGAGGGTTTTGAGTTGCTTCTAGTGCAACTCTGTCGACGCCTCTCTGATATTTGCTTCTAGTTTGACGTTTTATTTTCTGAGATGATTCACTAGCAGCGACAGTAGGGGCTTGAACGACTGTTACAGTAGACCGTTCTGACCTAGTTCTCTTCCTAGGTAAAGTAGATACAGAAGAAGTGGTTTTCCTTTTTTTAGCTTTAAGATTAGGAGGAAGTTCTTCAACAACAGATGTTGTAGCTGAGGGATGAGGCTCATGATTTGGTCCAGGGATTGTGTTGTCAACTGTTGGCTCAAGCACAACTGCATGCATAGGGTTTAGTTGTTCTGTTTCAACTCCGTCGATGCTTTTCAGAGTGGTGTTAGAGTTTCTTATAGTTTTGCGTTGGCTTCTCGGAGTCAACTTACGGGTAGTTACAGTGGGGTTGCTGTTGCAGCCGAGGGCTCAGGATTTGGCTGCTCGGGGTTGGCCATAACAACATGCATAGAATTTGGCTGTTCTTCCATGTTAGGTAATGGGTCATTAGGAATTCCCATTCCTCTATGAATCAACAACCCTATCAGTCTGTGATTGGAAAGACAATTCATGGGGTGCCTTGATCTCTTGACAAAGTGAGCCATATTATGCAAGGAACGAAGAAGGTAATAATGGATGTTTATTCACTTCTGATGTCTCAAATGTGACAGTAGTATAAAATCAAAAAAATAAACTACTTGATATCTTCCTTCGCATGTAATGTTCATTTTTACAAATTCTGATACTTTCCCCCATGTTTCTGGTAAGGAACTTACATCTGCACCTCAGCCCTTGGTCTGAACTTGCTCATTGTCCATGAGAAAACCCTTTTGTGCATCGGGAAGATGTGATTTTCTGTTAAACCATCTTTCTCCTGTGGTCGACAACCCTATGACAACAACCATGCTTTCTTCTGTCACATGAATCCTCACCCCTTGCACCATTGAATACTCTTCTGTGAGATTTTGACTGAACTCCAATACCTCTGCTTCATTAAACCCCCGCAACTTCTTAAAGTAAGAAATCCAGCCAGCCTGTAGAAATATTTGGTAAACATCTGAGTATAGCAGTAATGCATCCAGATTTTCCAGTTCATACCTCATGGATGATCCTCCCATGATGTCGTTTGAGAGTCTAAACAGTCACAAAAGAGGAAAAACAATCCCCTAAACCAGAGACACAACAAGTTTGAACGGGAATTGCATAAAGAACACAGTGTCTCAGTGAAAAATAAGCGTGGTGGAAAGGTAGCGAAGGTAAATATAAAATGGGGTTTGATTGTTATGATGGCGTAGATTTTCTTTCCCCCCCAGCTAATCTGATTGGCTCATGGTTCAACGAATTTAGGACAACCGACAGGTAATCGTTAAAGCTTGCTTCCATATCTACATCACTTTGACATGTAGGATTAGTAACATACCTCATAACTTACCACACGAACTGATCTGTTGGAATAAATGCACTATCCAACCACCATTTGATGCGTGTGACATAGCTGCAATGATGAGAGATGGCTCGGGAACGTGAGAAATGATGATATGACAAGTGGAGCATAGGTGGAGTCCTTTCTTTGGTTGACCAGCTAGAAATTTGCGGATGTGGAGTCAAGTATTGATGACGCGGCATGTTCTGACAGAGAGAGCATGAAGTCATTTGGATAATGGCGAAAATCTTCACAAACACAATGGAAATGACAAAACAACAGTGTTTCAATCATGGAAAGATAGTAGAGAGCGAATGGTTGATGGAGTATCAGTATGTATTTTGGCCAGAATGGTGGAATTAGATGGAGCAACATGTAAATCGACCAAATTGGCGGAAAAGAGTGTAAAAACATGTAAGACAAAATAGTCGGGAAAAAATGGTGTAACATCATGTAAAATGACCATTTCATCAGAAAGAGGTGTAACAACATGTAACCCAGCCGAACACAGAATCCCTTAGTATTGAGGAAGTTTTTCAACTTCCAAAAACTAATCCTTTGGCTTCCTTCACTGTAATCTACCTTGTTGTTCATCAATCCATCTACATAAAAGTAACTGCCTGATACCCTTCTAGGCTGAATTTATTAGCATAGCAAAGAAACATAAAAAATTTAAGCAAAAATGGAAAAATTCAAATTTGCAGAGTTTATTTATATACAAGGTGTTATTGAAAATTGAAAATTTCTAAGGTTCAGAAAGGGAAGGAGCAAGCTCCTTTCCCTTTAAAAATTGATAATCTGTATCAACTGTACATCTGGATTTAAATTTGGCTTTGGAAAGTCGACACTGATACAGGCGCAAGTGATGACCATTTGCAAGTAACTGTGTATTGGATCCATCAATAGTGATTAATCTGACTGTCCCATTGGGAAAAACAGTGTCTACCTCATAAGGTCCCAACCATCTTGTACGGAACTTACCCTAAAATTCTTTAAAGTGCAAATCATACAATAGAGCCCAATCTCCCCTTTTGAATAATTTCTTCTTGATGACTCGGTCATGCCACTTGGTTCTTTGCTGTTGAATTACTGTGGTTTGATGAATAGCGTCCAAATGTTTCTCATCCAGCTCATTTAACTAATGCAGTCTGTGTTATAGTCAAGTCTAGATTGACTGTTGATGCATTTCTTAGGGTTTTGATCTTGAACTCAATGGGAAAAATAGGGCTTTTCCCATATACTAGTTCATAAGGAGAAAAACCAGTTGTGTTCCTCCAAGTGGTTCGATAATCCTATAGGGCTTCATGCAATCTATCAGACCAATCCCTACGATGTTCCCTCACTGTTTTAGTAAGAATAGCTTCTATTACTTTGTTTGTACTTTCCACCTGCCCATTACCTTGGGGATGATATGGAGAAGTTGTACTATGCAAAACATGATATTTATTGAGTAGAGCTTCAAACTTATGTGATGTGAAAGGTGGTCCCCCATCAGTTGCTAATTCTCTGGGAACTCCAAACCTAAAAAAGATATCTTCAAACAAAAATGCTAAGACAACTTCTTCTGAGGCCCTGATGAGTGTTTTTGCCTCAACCCACTTGGTCATGTAATCTGTGCAGACCAATATATAGAATTTTTTATTAGAAGGTGGGTTAATGGGCCCTACAAAATCTATGGCCCATCTCTCAAAAGGCTCTAACACTACTTGAGGCTAGAGAGGCATCTCATCCCTATGATTTGGCTGACCCATGCATTGGCAACTGTCACAGGCTTGGACATACTTCCTTGCATCTTGAAATATTGTGGGCCAAAAATAGCCCATCCTCAAAATTTTATGCCCAGTCCTTTTATCAGTAAAACGGCCCCCACAAGGGCCATCATGGCAAGCTTTAAGCAGATCATGAACTTCATCATCTCTCACGCATCTTCTAATTTTTTGATCCAGGCCTGTGTAAAAAAGGTATCCTCCTATCCAACTATACCGAGCACTCTTCTGAATTATCTTCCTTCTTTCTCGGGGAGAAAGATGTGGAGGTACCTTCCCTGCAACCAAATAATTAGCAATGTCTACATACCAAGGTGAGTGAGAAGATACTGCAAACAAATGTTCATATGGAAAGGAATCATCTACAGGTGAATTATCATCATTTATATTCAATCTTGAGAGAAAATCAACAACCACATTTTCTTTTCCTGGTCTATCTACTATAGTGATGTCAAATTCTTGTAGTACTAACAACCATCTTGTTACTCGGGCATTAGTAATAGGTTTATTCATCAAATATTTAATTGCTGAATGATCAATATGAATAAAATTAGAATAACCAGTGAGATAATGCCTGAATTTATTGATTACATAAACTACTGCCAAGAATTCTCTTTCTTTAACTGTATAATTTAACTCAGCAGGAGCCAAGTTCTTGCTGATATAGTAGATAGCATAGGGATCTTTGTCCTCCTGTTTCCCTAGCACTGCACCAATTGCAGTATCAGAGGCATTTGAAGAAATGTGAAATGGCAGAGCCCAATTGGGCCCTCTCAAAATGGGAGTTGTGGACACTTTATGTTTCAGATCTGCAAAAGACAATTCGCACTTGTCAGTCCAACTAAAGTCCACATCTTTTGTTCATAGAAAAAATAAAGGAGCGGAAAGTTTGGAAATTTTTATAATGAATCTCCTGTAATATCCAACATGCCCTAAAAAGCTTCTTACCTCCTTCTGAGTTGATGGAGTTGGAATGTCCAAAATTGCCTGGATTTTGGCTAGGTCTGCCTGAATTCCTACATAAGAAATGAAGTGTCCCAGCACCACACCTTCGTTCATCATCATATGACACTTTTATGTACTTAGAGAAAGATGAGGCTGTATACATCTTTTGAGTACTTTTTCTAGATTATCTAAAGCTTCATTGAAATCAGTACCATAAGGTGTAAAGTCATCCATAAATATTTCCATACAGTCATTTACCATATCAGAGAAATACCAATTACAGCTCTCTGGAAAGTGGCTGGTGCATTACACAAGCCAAATGGGAGAACCTTGTAGGAAAATGTACCCTAAGGGATGGTAAAGGTGGTCTTATCTTGGTTCTATGGAGAAATGGTTATCTGGTTATAGCCACTAAATCCATCTAGGAAAGATAAAAACTTTTCCTAGATAGGTTGTCTAGAACCTGATCAATGAATGGCAGAGGGAAATGATCCTTTTGCGTGGCCTTATTCAGGGCTCTGTAGTCCACACACACTCCATTTACCATTCTTTTTAGGCACAATAACCAACGGTGAAACCCACTCACTGTCTGATATAGGGGAGATGAATCTGGCATTTAAAAGTTTCTGGAGTTCTTCCTTAACAATCTCTTTAATATTAGGGTTCATCCTCCTTTGGGGTTGGAAAATGGGTCGACATTCTTCCTTAATGTATATATGGTGGGTGCATAGTTTAGAGGAAATTCCTTTCATATCCATGTAATCCCAGGCAAATGCTTCTTTATGTTCAATCAATAACTTCATCAAACGGTGAGTTTCAGCAGAAGATAAATCGGGATTGATGTTCAGGGTTTTTCCAGGTTTTATTTCTACAATGATGCTCTTAGAACTGAATTTAGGAAATAATTCAGTTGTTTCAGCATCTGCTGTTGCAGCTGAACTAACTTGATTTACAACAGTTTCAGAGAACATATCTAGGCTCACTCCTTCCTAGGTAGTAGGGTCGAAGATTCTACTCAATCGGTGGTACGTGTTTTGTGTAACAGCAGAGGGGTCACTGATAAATATATTGATTAGCTCATCCTCTGTCTCATCTTTGAAACTCAGGGATTTTCCTATGGTTATCACAAACAGATCGCTTTCATCCTCAATGTCTATTCATAAAGAATTTTCGGGTTCCACACTAGGTGTAGCATGAGGATAAAGGGAAAGTTTCTTGGTATCATAACCATGAGAGATGGTCATTGAACCAGATATACAACCAATGAAAGCATCAACTGTAGCTAACCATGGTCTTCCTAGAATTAGAGGGTTTCCCCCCAGATGGGTTTTAGGTTGCAATACGACAAAATCAACAAGATACTCCCATGAATCAACTGAAATAACTAGATCATCGATTACTCCTTCTGGTGGGATAGTAGAACGATCAACTAATTCTAAAACAGTAGGAGTAGGTTGGACTTGCATTCTGAGTTGCAACAATTGTGTCATATCTATTGGCATAATGTTAATTGCTGCCCCTAAATTAACTAACACATGGGGAATAAATGTCTGTCCAATTTTCACAGTGACTGTAGGGTTTTCTGGATCACCATATTTAATAGGTGGGGTTTTGCCTAACATCAATTCAGACAATTATCCCACTATGTGTACTGTGAGGGGGTCCCTAGGTTTCCTTCCAGGCTTTTTGATACAAAGGTCTCTCACAATCTTCGCATAAATAGGGACATCCCTAATCGCTTGCAATAGTGGAATATTAACTTGCAGATTTTGCAATTCTCCTAAGAGATTGAAGGATGGTAATTCCATAGGTTTGGTAATTTCCAGTCTTTCAGGGAATGGGGGGTCTGCTAATTCTATGATAGGTTCGTCATTTTCTTCTGTATCAATAGATAGTTTTTCCCCCGATTCCTTGTTTGATTTTGAAGATGGAGCATCTTCAATTATTGGCTTGACTATTCTCCCTGATCTTAATTTTATCTCATCACAAGGCATAGGGGTAATAGACAGAACTGGCACATTGTGTATATCAATATTTTGAATGACCTTATTATTTGGATTTGGTTTAGGTTGCACATGCATCTAAGGTCGTAAGGGAGGATTATTCTTTGGGTCATTGGGAAGTAATTGCAGCTGTTGCTGTTGGTATTGGGGTTGGAACTGTTGTTGATAGGGGTTCTGTTGGTGATGGTTTTGATAAGTAAGTTGTTTTTGAGGGCCTCTCCAATATGGGTTCCATTTCCCATGGTGATTTTTTTGTTGGGGCATAGGTAAGGAGGTGGAATTTGATTTGGAGGGGGGGGCATTCATCTGGCCATATTGAAGCTGATTGTTCACATTATTCCAATAATTAAGTGTTGTAGGAGAGAATTGAGGGTTTGTAACTTGACCTCATGGCTGCCATTGTCTTCTCTGTGTTATTAGATAGACAACCTCTGCTTCCTCATTAGTTTCCTTAATTGATTCTTTTACACCTGGTAGGGAGGGACAATTCTCAGTGGCATGATCAGATTCACAAATAAGACATACCTGGACACTATTCAGTGGGCACTCCCATGGTGGATGTTTGTCTTTGCATTTTAGATAGAAAATGGACAAGGCCCAATTTGATTCTGCTTGTTTCTGTTTGATCTGTAGAGTATCAATTTGTGAAGCAAAAGAGTTAATCATTTATGTTTTGAAACCTTCTAATAGATTACCTATTTGTGCTCTTGTTTCCCCTCCATTGGCTGATTTATGTACCCTTGAAAAAGTGGTATCCCTGGTAGCTAACTTATTCCTTCTAGATCCTCGAGAGAATCTCTTACAAATATATACAATGTCTTCATATGATTTCTTAGATATATCTCCCTTGCCAAGCATATTCAACATATCTAAACAATCATCTCTAACTCCTTTTAGAAAAATAGTTTTCAGAATGTCCTTACTCACATCCGGATGTCCTGACCTTTGTAGATTATACTGGAGTCGCTCCACAAAATCTTCAAGGGTCTCATCGTCCTTCTCAGACATCTTGAATAGTTCCTCTCTTCGTGCCCTCGTTCGACAGTAGTCTTGGTTCTTGTTCAGGAAAAGTTGCCTCATTTGTCCCCATGTTGAAATATTCTCTCCTCCAAGGCTCATGAACCATCTTAACGCATTACCCTTCAATGTAGCTGGAAAAAATTTAAGCTTCTGCGCAGTGGTAGTGTAGTCATAGCTTCTACACAGAATATCAAATTCAAACATAAACTCATCTGGATCCTTAGTAGATAATCCATGGAAATTTGGCAGGGCTGAGAGAGGTATGTTCTTCATAGGAGCTATCCCCTGTGTGGGAACACTAGTAATAGGAAAGACCAGAGTAGAGATAGTATTTTCACCATTTTCCTGATCTTCATTGTTCAATGGATTCTCATGGTGTAACTCTTCTTCATTATCTCCTTGATTTTCCATATGTGCTCTTTCTCTCCACTCATTACAGAAAGCATTCCACTCCTCTTTAGTGACTATCTGTCCGTTGATTTGATAAACAACTTCCTCTGGCTTTTCCCTGTTCTGAGCTACACTTTCTTGATCTTCAATATTCTCCAGTGTTGCATGCTGATTTGTTGGTGACAAATCTTTAGCTTCAGCTTCAACCCCTGATGAAAACGATGTTTCAAAGTGGGGTAGTTATGATGACTGAGGAATATGTCTTCTTGGAGGATTTGAAGGGAGAAAGATAGATCCCGAAGAAGAATCTACTTTGGCTATAATCTCATCAACAAAGGTTGGCCTTCCCAGTGTAGGATTCCTTCCACCACGTCCTTTGGCACCTGTAGGGTTAGTATTTTTGGGGATACATCCTCTTGTTCCTCGATTCATGCAGACTACTCATTCCTAGGAAAAAGAAAACTAATGTGCTTACAAGAATCTATAATTATCTTCTCCGACAATGGCCCCAAAATGTTGGGCACTTTAATTGTCTAAATAAATAGATAATTAAGGGGTTCAATATAAATTGTCAAATCTAGGGAAGTTTTTTTATTGTAAGATAATTGTGCATAGTCTATGCTAGATTATGAAAGCAACACTAATCAAATTGCAGTAAGGTAAACTAAAAGAAAAAAAATTGAAAAGTTGAACACTAACACAAGTTTCTGACACAATTGGAGTTCTAATCTATTGTTGCAGAATTGAAATCACACTTGCATAATTGAAATCTAATTTCCAGGAGTAGATATTGATGAGTGTATAAGAATCTTGGATTATCTAATCTATTTGAATTTTCTATATTACTCTTGCAGAAGGAAGTTCTGTGCTAATTTCTAAAAGGAAGTATACTTACTTGAAGAAGGGGAATTCACACTTCTAATCACTTTTTCTTGAAAACATAGATTTAATCTAATGCAAAAAAGGAATTAACTTTCAAAGAAATTCTCCAGCAGTATTCAACAATTGTTTCTAAGTCTCATGAGACACACTGATGCGCATTAACAGAAAGGGACTGAACTGTAACAACAAATGTATTCTAGAAATGCATAAAATCACACAACTGTACATAATCACAGCAGTTAATCTAAAACTTGAAACAGAGGGGAGTCTGTGAGGAAGGTGGGCCCTTTCCTTCTCACTGAATCCACTCGAAAAGACTACAGTCAATTGGAGAAACTCAAATTGCTTTCTTTATTAAATTGCCAGAATGTTTAGATACAAAATACTTTGCTTCACTCTCTATTCCACAGCTAATATCCAATACCAATGATTACAAAAGCTCTGCTATTTAAAGACAGAGTGATTCAGTTGAAACAGACTCAGAACAACCTTGAGAATTAGATATTCTCAAGTTGTTCGTATGATATAAATGATCTATCATTATTATAAAATATGGAAATGATCTTGATCACCGGCGTGAGCCAAAACGTGTAACAACATTGAGGATCGGTCTTCAGGATTCAAATTTGAATGATATACCAGCTTCCAGGATCAGTGGGCATCTCTTGCAGCAAGTGTAATAGCTTCTAAGAAAGGTGCCCAGTTGTTGTAGTCGTGTAACATCATGTAGAACTGGAACACAACTGGTGTACCAACAACGATCTTTCTTCAAGACTTGATTGTTCTACACATTTTGATCATTAATTGCACATTCATGGGTAAAATATGAGAAACACTACCAATCAAACATGTTAAGTAAATAAGAATATAAAAGAAAGATCAATGATTCATACCTTGGGAAAAAGGGTCTTAGCAAACATTATTGTAGGCATTCATCATAGAAATGATAAGGTTGAATGAGCAAACGATATAGTGAAAAAGGGACATTTTTGGGTCCTAACACATCCATGAAATGAACATATTCTTCTTTAGTTAAAAAAACCTTTGTTTCATCACCATCACATCAATGCATGTTGTCTTCAAAAGTTTCATCAAAAATTTCATTTACATAATTATTTTTAAAATGAGGTCTTATTTGCTGATCACCCTGGTTCCTCTCATCTATTTGACTGTTTTGTGGAACTGTTGGTCTCCTTTGATTCCTGGGTGGAACATCAAGCTATTTTATGGTGTTAGGATTATTATCTAAAGAAATCCTCTCCATGAGTTTCTCCATGGTCTTCATCATCAACTCAAACCTCTCTTCTGATGATAGTGAGGTTGAAGGTTGTGCCTTATCTTGAACTTTGTTCATGTCCCTGTCAGAATTATAATTGATCTTTCCTGAAGCCATTAGATTTACTTCAACTTCTATTGCATCACTCATCATATCAACTAGTGAAGTGGATATTATTTCCCTCAAAAACAAATAAAATTCACTTTCAAAGGAATCAACATATCTAAGTTAAGAAGCTCTAGGAGGAGGTTTTATTTCAGTAGGAATTGAGTTGTAGACTTTTATAAATCTAGCTGAAAACTCATGCATTGTTTCATCAGGTGACCTTATCATGTTGTTATACTGGGTTAGCAACTGAAGGGGGTTTTTCTTGTCACCCCACTTTGCAAGAAAACTCATTTCAAAGGCTTCAAAATTTAGGATACTTGCTGCTAGGAGAGCTCTGAACCATTTTTTGACTTCTCCTGCAAGACTTTGTGCAAACAACCTCATTTTTGCATATTCATAATCTACTTCTTCTAGGTCCACAAAATCATTGAACCAGTGTAAATTTTTTTGGGCTGACACATTGCCTTCAACATCATACAACTTAATCCTCTGATTATATTCCTGGGGCAAATCATGTAACTGAGCAGGTAGGACAAGGGGGGAAAACTGATCCGGATTTTATGAGCAGAAAGAAATGAATACATATTATTAAAAGATGCTTAACACATAATATTAGAGATACAATAAAACTGGTTTTATATTCAATAAGGAAATAAGCTGGAACTTTAAGATGCAGCAAAAAACAAGCTTGTTGGAATGGTGGCAGCTTATCTCTGAGAAGATATGTGATGACTGCACTCATTCGAAATAAGATGATTAAAATGAGGATTTGAAGGCCTTTTTACAATAAAGAAAAATTCCAAAAACCATAGACATCCAAAAACCTAACCCTAGGAGATGAAGCGCCAAAATTCATGTGGGCCCCGTTTGGGTAAGTTAGTACATCAACTTCTCGGGGTCGTAACGTTTGCATACGAACTTCATTTTAGGTGCACGATAGCCCGTTGGAAAGGTATTTCTGAGAAGATTCATTTTGGGGGCTCAATCAGAGCCTTCTACTATCGTTGAGAAGCTCGATCCCAAAAAACCTTCATTTAGGCCCTCAAAATGGCCCCGAAAGTTAAAAACTGCTAAAAATAGTAAATTGCCAAAATTGGCAGAAAACTATTTTGAGCGAGTTGGAAAAGGTGGGAGGCCACTGATATCCACTTGGATCAATCCTACCTCCTTAGAAAGCGATGGTATCCATTGCTTTGAGTTCCCCCATCAGATGAGGAAATTTCTGCTAAATTTGGCCCCAGGTGAGCCACTTGCCTTGGTGCAGGAGCTGCCCTTCTTTGATGACTCGATAAAGCTGGATCATTTGTTGTTGAGTGCCCTTGATATGTGTGTCCACAATATGACCATTAGATGCTTGTTTCATGCATTCAAGGTTGATATCTGTTGGTTTCAACTCCTCTATTATCTCTCAGGTGTCCAATAATGGTGGGAAATATGGCTGAAGGAGAGCCATGTTGAAGAATGGGTGCAGAACAAGGAAACGGGGAATGTTGAGCTCAAAATCATTGTCACCCACAACCTTGGTGATGGTGTATGACCCATAACAGAGTGGGAAAATCTTTCGATGGGGCCCTTTAAGGCCTTCTTTCTGCAAGTGTAACCAAACTTTGTCTCCCACCTGAAACATATGTGGCACCCGATGTTGATCATGGCACTGCTTGTACTTGGCATTCGACTTCTGTAGAATATCCTGAACCTATTGGTGGATGTGTTGGATCCTCTCGATGAACCGGTTGGCTTTTTTAGCTTCTGGTGGAGCAGGGGACGAGTCAACCGAGGTGGTCACCAGGGGTAGTGAAAAATTCATGGGGCCCAATGGTTGGAATCCCAACCCCACCTGAAAGGGGTTGTGGCTAGTTGAACTATGTAGGGATCAGTTGTAGCTATGCTAGACATAGGGAAGACTCTCATCCCATGTGTGGGGGTGTTTTGAATTGTGTATTCGCAGGATATGTACGATCATCTAATTGACGACCTCAGTTGAAAAGGTTGATAAGGTTTCAAATGGAAGATTCTACACCTATGAGCACACCTATGGTCACTGGATTCAAGTTAAGCAAGGATGATGACTCACCTAATTTTGATTAGAGTTCCTATAGGTCTATGATAAGCAGTCTATTGTACATCATAACATCTTGTCTAGACATAATGCATGTTGTTGGAGTGGTAGGAAGGTATCAGACTGCACCTAAACAGAGTCATTTGTTAGCTGTCAAAAGAATATTCAGATACTTGAAAGGAACAATGAACTATGGCCTATGGTATCATAGGAATCAAAATTTTCAATTGTCAGTCTATTCAGATGCTGATTGGGCTAACTGCATGGATGAAAGGAAAAGAACAAGTGGAGGTGCATTCTTCTTAGGAGAGTCTCTTGTAGCAGGGTTCAACAAGAAGCAAGGTTTCATTTCCTTATCGACTACAAAAGATGAATACATTGCAACTGCCACTTGCTGTACCCAAGTATTATGGATGATTCAGACACTTGTAGACTTGGAGATTGCTGATATCTTCACTAAACCACTTGCAAAAGCTCAGTTTGAGTATCTACACTGGGGATGACCCTGTTACCAAGTTAAAAATTCCATACTGTCAGGGGGAGTATGTGTTGGTTGAATATATGATACCTTCGGAAAATATTGCAATTTCTCAGGGGGGGCATGCATTTTTTGACATTGATGTCAAAGGGGGAGAAAAAGAGTGGTCTGGATGGTACAATTGGAGATCTATGCAACCTGTCAGGGTTGCCATCAATGCCAAAGGGGGAGATTGTTGGCATGTTTACAGGAAGAGTGTGATTGTAATTGATGGCAAGACCAAAAGGTGGAACAGAAGGAATCCTAAGCTCAAGAGGAGGAGCAAACAATATGTAGAGATCAAAGCTTAGACGATATAGCACTTTGTGCTTTCTAGAAGTGCAACCGAGGTCCAAGAGAAGGATTCGCACGTGGAGCAAAGGTTGAGACCTTTGAACACTTAGAAAACCTTCTAAGTCAGAGAGATCAGAAAGCTCAGGAGGAAGAACGAAAGTGTCCTTTGGATCACCAATCTCAAATACCCTATGACCGTTAGATCAACATCCCGTGACCAGAGGAAGCGCAGAGGAGAAGTACAGATTTGATCTGTTTGATCTAAGCACCAAGGATCAATAGTCGTTGGATCCAGAAGTAAATGCACAAACGTTAAGCCTTTGGATGAGCATAGGAGAGTGGACTTGTCAAAGTCCTGAAGTCCCAAAGTAAGCAAGGACTGTCCATCATCAAGACTGATAGGTGGCACACGATCCTCAACTTCAGAAAAAATCACTTCGAGGATTTTTCAATTTGAGACTTGAAAAACCCAAAGTCTGGAGAGCTGGAGAGCTTGAGTAAATGACAGTCATTAGATCATTTTGAAGCGGAAGAGCAGGATAAGCTAGAAAAGAAACATCGTAGAAATATCAAGCCACCGATCTGAGAACATGATCGACGAACAATGTTTAGTTTGGGTCTAAAATTTGTGATGAGGTTATTGTTCGGGGATTCTCACTTCGGAAGAATTGACAACTTGAAAATTCAAAATACTCAAAGTCCCGAAGGCCTAAGTCCTAAAGTGAATGAGGATCCACGTCAACAAGACTATGTCAGCAAGGACACATGGCACAATCAGACAATGACAAGTGTCAAGTTGATTCGACACTTCAAGTACATGCAAATCACAAATCTGAGTGACACGTGGCATCTACTAGGCTCATGACACATCATCAAGTGACGTAAGTAAGTGACGTAACTCTGGGATTTTTTCTCCAAGAGTTTTACCACCAGCAGATTCCCTAAGTCCCAAAGTCTTGAATGCCGAAGTCCTGAAGTGGATACGAGTTGTCTGATTTGAAGATCAATTCAGATGCATTCTCAACCATTGATCTAGTAGAGTGGAAGGGCAGTGTGAGTGGAAGTGTTAACTTATAGCAAGTAGTTTCCACTACCTATGACTTATTCAGCAGGTGACCACTCTGGAGGAGAATAAAGTAGTGATCAGCTTAAAGTCTTGAAGTGCCGAAGTCACTTATGATCGTTGATTGTGCATGAGAGTACGTGTCAACGGATCGTGAAATTCAGGTGAAACTACTCTAGGAAAACAAGAAGGAGAAAAGTTTGAGATTGCCGAAGGACGAAGTCCTGGAGCAGAGGATAGCCGTTGGATTAAAGAGGACATGCGTTAGTGGATTGTCAGCTCTGAGAAAACAGAAAGGAAGGATGAAATAAAGTTGAGAGTTGAGATTTCCAAAACATGAATATCCGAAGGGATTATGACCGTCAATCCAAAAGGGACACGCGTCGTTGGATCGTGGACTCTGGGAGAAATGCTTCGGGAGAAAGTGGAGTTTGAGAATCGAAACTCTCGAAGCCCGAAAGGATAAATTGATCTCGTCTGTTGGTTTGGAAGGCCACATGTCACCTGATCATTGAGACTAAGGATCGTGCATGGACAGAGGAAAGAAGACAGGAAAGGAAGATAGATCAGAACCGTTGATCGAGGAGCACCATCAAGATCATGAGATTGATGGTCCCATCGCATTGCGGGTCTAGAACATGCTCGGGTCTTAATGTTTCTTGAGCGGGCCGCAATCAAAACCACGGTTTTGGAGCAAGGACACGTGGAGGCTCGTAGTGAATTTTAGGGTGAAAAGTGGGTTTCCCTCAAACCGCCAATGGATGCGCCCACAATCGCATGGCCACATGAACTCATCGCCCAAGGTCATATAAATGGAAGAGCTAGCACATCGCTAAGCTCCACTTTGGATTTCGGTAGATCGTGAGTTGGGAGAGTCGGGGTGACTCACAAAAGATGACCTAAAACGTGAAGTGATTGGCCCCAGGTCACAGCCAATAGTCATGAGAAGGAAGGGGATTAGGAGACAAAGGAGCCAAAACCGACTGACTGTAACTGCCAGAGAGGATGAAGAATTGTGAATGATAGAGAAACAAAATATTCTCAAGATAACTGGCAGAGAAGCCAAAGAACCTTGAATAATGGCTAGAGAAGATGAAGAGTTCGTATGATGATCAAGTAGATGGCTCAACGTGTGAATGACATGCAGAAAAAAGAACAGTTGGTGTGACTTCGAGAGTGATTCCGGTGAGTAGGCAGAGATGAAGATCAATACCTAAAGTAGAGATCAGAGACGTAGTGTATAGCATGCAGAGGCAACACAGAGTACAAAAACAAGAAAGAGAAGCTGAACAGGCATCGGAGTGCGCAACGGGGGAAAGAATAGAGCATAGAAGTGGAACAAAGAATAGAAGTTGGAGGAGGAAGAGGAGTCATGGAGCTGTAACAAACCATATGAGAGACAAAGCAAGTAAGTAAAGTTTTTCAAGATTCAATCAGGGTGGTAGGGTGGTGCTAGGGAGGATTGTAGTCCTCTAAATTCTAGTTGGTGCTAGAAGAAACCTGGGAGTTGGTGCTTCCATCTAGTTGGTGCTAGAGAAATCTGAGAGTTGGTGCTCTCTGCAAGTTGTAGATTTCTATCAGATGTTGTAGCCTCATATTTGAGTTGGAGCTCAAAGACTGTGATGTACATGAAAGTTTGAGCTTGATTGACATCCTAAGAAGAAGAGGTTTTCTCCCTTTATGGGTTTCCTCATGAGAAATCTGTGTCTCAGTGTATTCTGTGTGATGGGTCAAATATTGTTTATCTATTCATGTTAAGTTATCAACAACACATTAAATAATAATTAATAAAGATTCAGAAAAGAAAAAATAAAATTAAGCTTATATTATAACTCATTCACCCCCCCTCTTAGTTATATTTCCAACAATTGGTATCAGAGCAAGTTCATTTTATTTAAAGGTAGATAAGTAAGCTTAAACATGAAAATTCATGAAGGAACTTCAACCAATAAGGCCTCCCTGTTCAATGGAACAAACTTTGCCTTCTGGAAAGTTAGGATGAGAACCTACATAATGGATTTAGGTGCAAATGTCTGGGATGTGGTAGAGACTGGTTATGTTAAGCCAGTTGTACTAGCTAATAAGGATGACAAGCTAGAATTTAGCTTCAACACTAAATCTATGAGTGCTATTATGAGTGGGCTTGCAGAAGTAGAGTTTGTCAAAGTCATGCACTGTGATTCAACAAAAGTTATGTGGGACAAGATGATAAGCAATTATGAAGGTGATGAAAAGGTGAAAGACACAAAACTTCAGACTCACAGACTGAAGTTTGAGCAGTTAAATATGGATGAAGATGAAACTATCAACAAGTACTTCTTACGTATAGAAGAACTTGTGATCACTATGAAAGGCCTAGGTGAAACAATCACTGATTCTTTTCTAATCTAGAAAATATTAAGATCTCTTCCTAATAGATTTAAATCAAAGGTCTTTGCTATAGAGGAAATAATAGATCTGCTATGAAATGAGAATCACCAAAGGTAAATCCACTACAAGAGAGGCATCTTTTAAAGTAGATAAAAACAAAAACTTCGATATAGATGAGGTTGAAGCAAATTTTGTGAGAAGACTGAAGAAAGGATCAGGCAAATACAAAGGTAAATTTCCCTTCAAATGTTTCAACTATGGTAAGATAGGTCATTTTTCATCCAATTGTCCTCACAAAAGAAAGGATCATACATATGACGATGAAGAGAAGCACAAACACAAAAATGTCTATAAAGAGAGTAATTTTAAGAAGAAAAGCCTTTGTGTAAACAATGATGATGATCCCTCAGATGATGAAAGCAGTGACTCTTCTATTGAAGATAAAATAAATGATATCATGATAATAGCTTTAGAAGACCTAAACACTGAAGATACAGGAAGTGAGTTCGCTGATTGTGAGGTAGAAGTAGATATTGAAGGAGAAATTGTCAGTTCCATGGAAGAGATTGATAGACTTAGAGAAAAGAAAAGAAAACAAAAACAATTACTGCTCAGATATGAGAAAGCATGCAAGGAACCATCTGAAGAAATTAATATGTTGAAGGTCAAGTTAGAAGAAGTTAAGAATATTGAAGACATCCTCAAACAACAATTGAAGGAAGATGAAACAAAAGGTGAAAAATTGGAAGCTGAAGTAGTGATTATCAAAAAAGATCTAGAGAAGTATCAGGCCTTATATCATAAGAATTTGACAAGTATTAAAGCCTCAGAAGGATTAGCCTCCATTCTGAATAAACAAAGGAATTCAAAATTGAAAACTGGTTTGGGTCATGAAGAGGGATCAAGTAGTGGTTAGCCAAGAAACAAAGAATCCATCAAGTTTGTCAAATCTACAACTACTGACAATAACAAACCTGCAAAAACAAAGTAAGAGAATCAAATGCCAAGAAGGAGTGAAGGAAAAGCTACCAGAACTGAATCTGAAGAACAAAGAAATAATACACTCTCTGTTCAAGAAAATCATCAGCATGGAATAAATCGGCCTGCTCAAAGAAGACAACCATTTTCCATGTACAAAGTTTTTTTCTATGGATATTGTTTTTACTTCTCTAACTTTGGCCACAAAGCTATAAATTGTTCTCTAATATTTAGACATGAGCAATCAAGACATCCAAGGAATAAATACCTGTCTCAACAAAGAATGAGACAGCCAAGTTACAAACAACCACAGACTGCAAATCATGGGATGGCTAGGAAAAAGATGCAGACTAAGCATAAAAATCGTTATGATCCTTTATTAAATGAACCGGAATGTTACATCTGCCATAATTATGGACATAAAGATGCAGGCTATCACTTAAAGAACTATAAGCCAAATTCAAATCAAAGAGCTGAAAATGTCAAGGTTTAGAAGAAGAATGAAAATAACAAGTGTGGATTGGTGTTGTCAGCTCAAAGACAAAAAGACTCCTGGTATATTGACAACAGATGCTCCAGTCATATGACAGGTGACAAAAGTAAGTTCCTATCACTCAAGGAAAATAAATCAGGGAGTGTGACCTTTGGAAATGATGCTCTAGGAAAGATAAGAGGTAAAGGTCTAGTAAGCTTAAGTGATGGAAGAAGCAAAGCTCAAGATGTTTATTTGTTGATGGTTTAATGCATAATCTTCTTAGTGTCAGTCAGATATGTGACAGAGGATGTGAAGTCACTTTCCCTGCCAAGAATTGTGAAATAAAGACAGTAAACATAGGAGAGATGCTTGCAAAAGGGGTTAGAACCAAAAACAATGTATATGTTCTGAAGGAAGAAAAGGAGAAATGTCATTTAAGCAAAATTGATGAAAGTTGGTCATGGCACAGAAGGTTTGGACACCTGAATTTTGATCATATTGTCAAACTGAATAATGAAGGTGTTGTGAAAGACCTTCCAAAAATATCTAAGCCTAATAACTCAGTATGTGAGTCCTGCCAAATGGGGAAGTTGACTCGTGCTCAATTCAAATCCAAGAGTTTCACATATTCAGAGAAACTGCTTTGACTTGTTCATATGGATCTGTGTGGACCATCACGAAAAGAAGGAACTGGAGGAGAACGTTACTTTATGTTGGTCATTGATGACTTCTCCAGATGTACGTGGGTTTCCTTTCTGAGAGAAAAATCTGATGCGTTTGAGAAGTTCAAAATGTTTAAAGCATTAGCTGAGAATCATATAGGAAGAAAGTTAAAGGAAATTTTCTCAGACAGAGGAGGAGAATTTATGTCCAAATATTTCAAATAATTATGTGATAAACATGGAATTAAAAGAGAATATATTATTCCAGGTACTCCTCAACAAAATGAAGTTGTAGAATTCCAAAATAGATCTTCAGCAGATGGCAAGGGCTATGATGAATGAAAGGGACATTTCACAAACCTTCTAGGTGGAGGTTGTTGTTATAACCCTAATTTGCACCATACATGCTTACCTGGCATCAAGCCATCTCAGATCCCTTCTTTGCCAAAGCACTACTGAACAACTCTTTCAAAAACCTGTTTTATAAGGTCCCATRCACCCTACTCCATTACTGCACGCGTGTACATGCTAGCTGACCTGAAACAACCCGCGTGGACCAACAAAAGCACGAAAAAAGGAAAGTTGCCGATGGAACACACAGCCTTGGGTGAGTTAACTGAAACTCTCGGCCATGCATGGYCGAGGGTTCATCCAAATACCTAGCTTTTTCTAACCTATAAAAGAAGGGTTAGGGGTCCSATTTGGAGGAGGAAAATAATAGAAAAGAAACTCTTCCCAATTGCATATTCCCATTGTCCCAACCCTTTAGCCATCCTTGTGCAAAGAGAGATACAAAGAAAATAAGTTGGAGGACATTTGAAGAGGAGCCCAGGATCAGGATTTGTGGAGCAGTGGCTGATCTTGACATTGTAAGTTGATTCATTAAATTTAATAATAAAGAAATGCTTTTCTCATCCCACTATATGAGTTCTTCATAGTTCAGTAAATATATGTTTGAATCTCTAACCCATTGGTCTGTAGGTAAAATGCATGTGTAGTTTGTTGCTTGTTTTGTATGCAAGTCAGCCTTGGGAGGAGAGCTGCTAACAAGCGATCAAGAGTGAAGAAGGATCAACATCAACCATCCAAAACAAGGTATGTTGGTCTAACCATGTATTTGCTGAAAAGAAATGGGGATTAGGTTTGGGGACGAAGGTAGAAAGTAGATTTCTTTCGGTCATATCTGCATGCATACTATAACCCTATTTGCTAGTCTGTAGGGGGATTTCCCACCACAATAGAATTGGCGACCATACTGGGGAAGTCTCTAGGTTTCCTGGGAGTATTTTTGGGTAGTTTTAAAAGAATGGTTTTCTTGCCTATTTTTTGAAGTTTCTGCAAAGTCTGAGCTAGCAGAGAGTCTGGTTTTCCATACCAACTATCTCTGTTATTCACTTGATTGTGTTTTTTTCGAGACCCACAGAGGTACACAGGGCCTACATAAGGTCTGAACGTGTGTACTCACGCCCTAATCTCTTACAGCCCAGGTGTAAACGCTAGCTAAAGAAGTAGCAATAGCATGTAGATTCCAGAAAAGTTTTGAGACAATCATCCTCTTCCCTGTCAGAATCAGTCATTCTCAGGGGTTTTCTGGAATTATTTCTAAGTCTTGGTTGTTTGCAGTCTTGTTTAGGATTAGGGCCTTGGATTAGGTTGGAGAGGAAACTCTTCAAGGCCATTAAAATCAAACATTGGAGTCTGAGTTAGGGAGTGTCCAAGTCCAGTATCATGAAATTTATCCTGGACCCCCCTCTAACACAGGGGATAAACATGAGGTCGCATGCGGAAAGGTAGCGGAGATAACCCCTCCAAAGTTGGACCAATCGTAGTGGATAACACATATAGAGGACTTGTTTTGGGATTACGTCGAATGCATTTGCCACGAGGCTTTGTGGGTCTCGAATCCATTCGAGGTCCTCAATTGTCTTCTGGACCACTTGCTTTTCATACCCTTGAAAGGTCTCGGGATTGATACCCTGCTCATTGTGGTCTACCCAACTTTCGAATGTACCCGCCTGGTGACTGTTCTTGCGCTGACAACCTAGTTGCCTATCCTTTTTAGGGACATACATAAGTGACTGTGGGGGTATACTGCGATACCTAAGACAGACATCAGGCCACGCTTTGTAGAGTATACCTGGAGGGTGCTTTCGTGTTTGAGTTCCACTTGCACTGGTAAGTTTCTCTAGTGTTGGTTGTTGTAACTATTCTTCCAATTAATTTAGTGTTTGCCTGTCTTATATTATAAGGAATTTTTTAGTGCATGTTGTTTTTGAACGGTTAGATTACCCTAGTGTGTCTTTGATCTTCTCACACAGTGGAGGATCACAAGCTCTGCTAGTCACGAAAGCTTCTTGGCCTGCCTCCGGTTACACTGGAGCCACCCCCGCCACCACTAAGGTGAAAGCTATACCAACAAGGGTCTTTTGAAGCGACCGGGTCACAAGAAATTGTGCCCAACCAACATCCAGAGGAATCGACTATTTTAGACCTTGGAGCACAAGCTTTTAGTCTGGTTGAAAAATCCACCACTGATATTTCAACACCTATCATCATACCGATTCATCCTTACGAGTGCCAGACAGTGTCGCACACAACAATGGAAACAAATGCTATTACTCCTTCTGGGAATTCTTCAATTCCCACTACGGTTGTCACCAAAAGAGAGTTTCCACCTCCTAACCCAACGTTAGCAGTTCGAGCCACCATCGTCTCGACTGCCTATACATCTCATAGTGGTCCAATCACATCTCTGGCGGTGGCCATAAACCCTTTCACATCAAGTGTGATAGGCTCTCCGTTCTCATACAGGATCCCTAGTTCAGGTACAAGTCCTGTAATTTCCTACTCGACTTCACAGACTTTAGGTCTGGGGGCATGGAGCTCTAATGCTCCTCTACAAGGACACATGGGGGGCACTCCTACTCTTTTTAATGCTTTCCCTTACGGGGGAGGTCATATACCTCCTTCGTCCCCTTCACTCGGTGGCGCGCATCAGCAATCTGCCAGGCCACTTGCACACCATAGTTTATTTGGAGAGGGGAGTCAAGGACCCCCTTCACATAATATTCCAGTAGGTTTGACACCATTTTATTTGTTTGGTGCATTTGGTAACAATTTCTTCTCGTCAACTACTTTCCCAACTGGGGGCAACCCCGGTTTCGGACAACGTATTCCTATGCAGGGTACTATTCCTACACAGGGGGCACACCTAGGAACTTCTCCCATAGTAGGGCCTTGGAATTCTTGGCAGGGCTCCATGCCCTCATCAGGAATGCCGATCTGGGGTAATTCTTCTCACAATCAATGGAACCTCGGACAAAGCACTATGCCTATCCCCATGGGACCGACATGGGGCAATCCTTCCCAAAGTCCTTCGAATGTAATGCATGCCCAACCATCTATGTCCTATTTTGGAAGTCAGCCAACAATGTCTCCTTACATGAAAAATCCATATGCTGGCCATGGCCATGGTTTTTACCAGAACCCAGGCCAGCAACCGAACTTTTCCTGGAAACCTGGTGCCAGTCAAACTCCAGGCCCCTTTTTCCCAGGTTATCACCAACAACCCAAACTACCTTTCCTGGCAACCTTGCATTTGCCAGATTTGACAAGGTTGTTGAATGACCCTATCTGTCACGATCCACATTGGCCTTCTGTGCCGACGAAGTTGCCTTCATACATCCCAAAGTTCGAAGCCAATCCTAACGAAGATCCAGGAGATCATGTGACTACCTTCCATCTTTGGTGCTCATTTAACTCATTAAAAGATGACTCTGTACAGTTGCGATTGTTTCAATGTACTCTCACTGGGAGTACCACAAAATGGTACATTGAGCTTGATCGGTCAATATACTCTTCCTTCGGTGAACTGGCGATGGCTTTCCTAAACCATTTCTAGTTACCTGTGAGATATGACACTGGCACTGAATTGCTGGCCAATTTCTCACAAACAAAAGCGGACCATATCTCTGATCACATTTGAGAATGGAGATGCAAAAGGCATTTAATTAAGGTACCAGTCCCACCAACATTCCTGCTCGAGTGGTTCCTTAAGTCTTTGGTCGCATAGTTGTCCAAAGACATCACGACGTCGGGAGTATTTTCCGAAGAAGACGCCATCATGAGAGCTCAACAAATTGAGCTAATCTATTCTCAGTCTAGTTTATTATACGAGATCTTTCCAGATGGACCATGCTCAATACTTGATAATGCCAGACAGAGAGCTAGACCACATGCCGATGGTATAGTTGGTTTAGCACAAACAAAGCCCGCTAAGAAATCGATGAAGTAGTTGCAACAGTTTTCTATACAACACACATCAGCCAACCAAACTACTGCTTTGGTTGTTCCCCCTACCAAAACGTCGGATGTACACACTATGCAATCGACTAATCCAAAGGCCACCCAGCAGCCTGAAGGAAAGAAAAAACAATGAAAGAAGGGTAAGGGGGATAAAATACCTACCGATAATGCTGGCAGGGACAACACTGAGAAATGGAAGGCAAGGTATCCATGCAACTTATGTGCAGAAGACCACCCGACCCATCTATGTCCTCGGCTTGCAGAAGCCCAAACGTTTATGATGTAGCAACAACCTGCTGTGTTAACCAATCCATTTCAACATGGGAAAAATCTAATTTAGGCCTCTGCAAGCACGGAAGGGGGTAGTCAAGGACCCTCTCTGTCTTCGAACAACCCCACACCCGCGAATGTATATATGGTGAAGGGTGATGCTTTTATATCGACTAGAGCGCATGACTATAGTAAGCCAAGCACTTCTGAGAAGGGAAAAGAAGCCAATCTCCCATCTCTTCCTCTACAGATTGAGAAGACAATGGGAGAAACAATGACACGCATCCCCAAAGGTGCGTTCAAAAAATGTTCTCACAACCCAAACGCAAGGGCTGCCCAAAACTATTCTGTGGTGGAAGATTTATCACAAACCCCTTGTACGATGTCCGCTTTGGAGGTCCTCCAAAGTTGCCCTTCCTAGAGGAAAGCCTTGTTAACCGCTTTAGGATCTACTGAGACTTGTAATCTGGGTACAATCATGCTAGATACAACCGACCTAAAACCTCGTCTACCTTACCACGTAGCGTTTCAGATAGTAGTGGCTTATCCCACAAAAAATTTTACTCGGAATATCTTTCGCATGGTGTTTGATGAGGGAGCCTCAACATGCGTTATGTCATTGGCATGTTGGAAGGCCGTTGGCCAACCTGTTTTGTCTCCATCACCTACTCTCCTCACTGCTTTCGACGATCATTCATTCCAACCACATGGTATTATTCCCTCTTTCCCTGTGCAGTTAGGAGGGAAGACCATGTGTGTTGAGGTAGAGGTAGTCAATGCTCCCCTCGACTATAACCTCTTGTTAGGAAGGAGTTGGACTTATGCCATGAAAGCTGTGGTTTCTATAGTTTTTCGGGTCTTGTTGTTTCCACATGAGGGCCGGATAGTGACCATTGATCAATTGTCTTTCTCCAGACCTGACCCTTCATTGGGGGCATCCACGGTCCCGATGGTCGATAATCCTCAACCAGGTGTAGTCAATGTAGGGGTTGGTTTGTGCCCATCTTTGATGGGTACCTTCGATTACCCGCCCACTCAAGGCGATATCAAGTTCATATCCAATCACCATAAGGTTGAGATTTTTCAAGTTTCGTCTTTACGCATGACTTACTTCGATGATCTGTGGATACTTCCTTCCCCATTGGCCACGATGGATGGGACAGGGCACCCGGGCATGTCCATGCCCTTGTCCACAGCTGAAGTAGCATACTCTTTAGTCCAGCAAGCTTCAACCAACACTGATCCAACTCCTGCACAAGAGTTCGATCCACTCCTAGAGCCTACTTGGGCTCAGGGTTCTCTTGCTCACACCGATTCATTAGACTTAGTCTTTCCCTCTGATGAAGCTATAATTGAGGCAATGACTAGTCTGGACAAACCTTGGGAAGATCTTCATCACAGATCATACTTCCTCCCAACGTTAAGCATAATTGAAGCTGGAGAATTCACCTTGACTATGATGGGAGATGGGTCTTGTCCCATTAATCCCTTAGCTACACACAAGGTTTATGCTAAGGGTAATATGGAAACTATTGCTGAAACCTTATCGATCAATATCTCCTGAAACCCTGGCGTCGTGGAGAATGTTTTTGTCGGAGCTGACTGCTCCCCCAGAGAGATTCAAATCTACACTGATCTTTTCAAAGAATTCCGCGTCATTTTTGCCTGGTCTTACTAGGAAATGCCATGCATCGATCCAAAAAGAGTTGAACATGAAATCACAATGTATCCAGATGCCAAGCATGTCTGGCAGAAGCTTCGTCCAGTTAACCCCAAGAAAGCAGCAACCATTAAGGTTGAGGTTGAGAAACTGCTAAAACACGGTTTTATCTACCCTATCCATTTGATCCAATGGGTGTCAAACCCTGTGCCGGTCAATAAAAAACAAGGCACAATTCGTGTATGTACAAACTTCTGTGATTTGAACAAGTCCTGTCCCAAAGATAATTTTCCCACACCATTCATCGATCAGATAATTGATGAATGTGTGGGTTGCAAGGCCTTCTCTTTCATGGACGGTTTTTCGGGATATAACCAAATACAAATCAAACTCGAAGACCAGCACAAAACGACATTCATCAGTCCTTGGGGTACATTCGCGTATCGTAAGATGCCTTTTGGTCTAAAAAATGTTGGAGACACGTTTCAGTGGGCCATGTCTTTTTCTTTCCATGACCTCAAGCATATAGTCGAGGCCTATTTAGATGATTTAGCATCTCGATCTCGTAAGAAAACGGATCATCCTAGACACCTCCGACTTATCTTTGAGCGTTGTCGCTACTTTCGGATTCGCTTAAACCCAAACAAGTGCAACTTTTGTGTAACATCAGGACAATTGTTAGGTTTCATAGTGTCAACAACAGGGATCATGGTCGATCCTCTTAAGGTTGAGGCAATAATTCAGTTTTCCCCCCCACACACAACTCTTCAACTTCAGAGTCTCCAGGGTAAGGCAAATTTTCTAAGATGCTTTATCGCTAACTACGTTGAGATCACCAAGGTATTTATGTGCTTACTTAAAAAAGACATTCCCTTTTATTGGGATGATGCCACTCAATGCTCTTTTGCCGCATTAAAACATGCACTCACAACTGCCCCTCTGCTCCGGCCACCTAACTATAACAAGGATTTCTTATTATATCTGGCTGTGGTAGAGTCGACTATTGGCATGGTCTTAGTTCAAGAAGATGACTTGTTGTCAAAATATGTTATCTATTATTTGAGACGAGGCCTTGTAGGACCAGAACTCAATTATTCTCATATCGAAAAACTTGCGTTGGCAGCAGTCCATGTTGTTCAACGGTTCCGTCATTATGTTCTGTTTCGTAAGACCACCATCATTGCTGTCATGAATCCATTTCAGTACATGTTGACACAACGGGTAATCGGCAGAAAATTTAGTAGATGGATATTCATCCTCCAGGAGTTTGACTTAGATTTCATTTCAGTGAAGTCCAAAAAGTCACTGGTCTTTGCAGAACTTATTTCAGAACTTCCGGTTGAGTCAGGTGATCTTGTGCCAGAAGAGTCGCCTATTAGAGGAGATATGTTTTTGATCACCTCTTTGGATCGCTGGTACAGAGATATACTTATCTATCTCTAGACTTTTAAGTGCCCCACCACTGCTTCTTGTGATGAGTTTCGACGCATACGCCATCAGGATAAGAATTATCTCATACTCGATGATACATTGTATCGGAAAGGTGTAGACTGCATCCTGTGACGATGTGTCACTCACGAGGAAGCAGGTATCGTGCTTAACGATTGCCATACTAGAGCTTGTGGCGGTTATTTGTCTGGGTTGGCAACAACCCAAAATATTCTATGAGCAGGTTACTTCTGGCCCACACTTATCAAAGATTGTATCGAATCGGTCAAGAAGTGCCACTCGTGCCAAATCTTCTCTTGGAAGATGAGGGCACACCCCGCTCCTATGTTTCCTGTCATCACAGTTGGTCCCTTTAGCAAGTGGGGGATTGATTACACTACATGCAACCCTCCTTCAGCAAGGGGGCACCACTATATCATCGTAGTTGTAGACTACTTCACAAAGTGGGTTGAAGCTATGCCAACGTTTAAAGATGATGGAGAGACTGCAACTCTATTTTTATTCAACCATATAATAGCAAGGCTCGGCGTCCCAAGGGAGATTGTCACTGACCATGGCAGTCACTTTCAAAAATAGATGATGACCGAGATAACGTCAAATCTTGGGTTACGGAAGGAACATTCGTCACCCTACTACCCCCAAGCAAATGGTCAGGTCGAAGCTATGAACAAAACTCTTAAGACCATTCTACAACGAATGATCAACTCAGCTAAGTCAAATTGGAATTTCATGTTATACTCAGCATTATGGGCTTACTGAACGTCTGTTAAGACTGCAACCAGTTTCTCACCTTTCCAACTCGTTTACAGGCTGGAGGTAGTCTTGCCTATCGAATGTCAGATCTCATCTCTAAAGTTGGCAGTACAGTTATTTCCAGACACTTCCCCAGTTGAAGAACGATTAGTATACCTTCAGCAACTCAATGAGTAGCGTCGTGATGTAGCCCTGGCCAACGAGGCTCACAAACATAAGGTCAAGTTTCAGTATGATAGGTCTGTTCGTCCTCCAATTTTCTCTAAAGGTGACCTTGTCCTGGTCTATGACCAAGATAAGGACCCCCTGGGGGTAGGAAAATTCAAACCCATGTGGTTCAGACCTTTTATCATAAAAGAGGTTTTAAAAAAGGGTGCTTATCGTCTGGTTGACTTTGAAGGGAATGCTTTGGCAGAGCTTAGAAATGGGCTCTACCTCAAGAAGTATTACTCATAGGCAGGCCACTGTGGGTAACTTTTTGTAACATATGTATAGTCTTTGTACTATTACCTTTTAGTTTCTTTTAGTGTTATGGACGTGTCATTGATGTTATCTTTCGTCACTGTGGCATATGTCAAGTGATTCCGAGGTGTTCGTTGGATATGTAGAAGGTGCTAGTCGACACACTCGGAAGCTTGCCTCTGTAGCTTGGGTAATCTTTACACCTCAAGGCCAGTTATTATCTTCCGGAGGTATATGCTTAGGTGACACCACAAATAATGTTGTCGAGTATAGTGCAGTTATTGAATTGCTT
>ML791375.1:568174-596787 GCA_009831015.1 Picea engelmannii
AACATACAAATTACATATGATTAACAAAAAAAAAAAACTACAAAGGTGGAGACTTACCCATCTCCCCTCGCTCCTCACTAGGAGGTACTGGTATCTCAGGGTCTCTCGAGAAATCAATCCCGGCATAAGGGTAATCCTCTATAACCAGGATTTGTCGTGACAACCACGCGAAGAAGTCATCATCGAAGGACTCATTGGTCCTTCTGCCACCCTGTCGTGGAAATAATACTGCCCATCTACACACAGCAGGAAGAGAGGCCCGATGTCCTCATACCACTACTCGAGGACTAAAACTCGAAGCTCTCTCAAAAAAGAACGAACACAAAATGGTCCCGAACCCAAAGTTCCTATGTGTCTGCAAATGGCAATCTGTCAATTGACTTTTCATACATTCAAGCAATGTGGCACTCGAATAAAAAACTTGTGCATTTAAGCACTGGACTGCATAGTTCATCTGTGCATGGGACACCTGATGTAGAGCCGCAAAACCAATAATTCGCCCAATAAGAAATACTATTGCCTATAGCGATAAGTTAGTGACCTTGCTTACGGGTACCTGCGTGCTCGAGCGATCTGTATCATCTGCATAGTATAGACCTATCAATTCCACTATGTTATGCGGCCCCCGAAGGAAAAGTCCGGAAGTTGATTGGTTCCCCTCTCCTGGAGAGGCCAGTCAAAAAGTAAATGTCCTCGACCGTGGGCACCAGTGACTGCCCCTCTAACATGAATGCCTCTGCATCTAGATGCCAGTAGTCAACCAAGGCATTCAGTAGCCTAGGTTGTGCCTGCATAAAAGGACATAGGAAAAACTTGAGTAACCCACATTGCATCAAAGTAGCCACGACATTGGGGTCTTCCCCGACCAACACATTCACCTCTTCATGCTCTCTTTCTCTCCAGTGGACATACATCCTGCAAAACACCAAGGTTCAGGAGGGTTAACCCTTGCTTTTTAAGACCTTTTCATTCAATAAGGGGGTCCATGCGTGTTGTAATGGTGACAGTCGCGTGTACATGCATGCAGAGTTTACTTTGCCTGAATGTACACGTGGCCTATCCTGAGACAGTCCGTGTGGACCTAGGGACGACCTTTTAAAGGTCGACGCCCCCCTAAAAAATGAAACCCAATGCAAAAATAAAGACTTACAATGCAAGATAAGAGAGTTTGTACTTACTTGGTCCAGACAGAAGTTCATTTCATCCACTGTAGCTCTCGAAATCACCGCTTTTATCAAAGGGGGTCTTTTGGCTCCACAGTGAATTTCCAAATCAGCAATGGTGATAATGAGCTACCAGCTTTTATTTATAGACATTTTGGCCTCTTTTTGTCACTTTTTTGGCCTCCCTTATCATTTTATTTATACCCAAAACCATTTAGAGTGATTCAGGAGTTGCATAGGAGGGATATGATCAGGTATTGGGACATGTTTTTGGAGTTTTGAGTAATTTTCGACGGTCTATGGAATTTTTTTTTCTGAGGATCAACTTGAGCATATAGATTAGGTTTCTACCCTGAATTTTGTATCTCGTTGTCTTTTTCCTTTGCCATATGATCGATCCCATCAAGTTGTGACACAGAACCTAGCTACTTTAGAAGTGTCACGACTTGGTGGTAGAGCTTACTGGAACATGGATGCCCTAGGTAGATCCTGGTTGCATTATGGTATCTATGCTGTCTTTAATCACCGTAGGCTCGGGAGTCCTTGTAGTTTTTCCTGATTACGAGTTTGAGCCTCATTTGCATGATTCCTTTTCACTCTTGACCTCACCCTCAGGACTCCCAAAAGATATAACAGGTCTTCTTTTAAGCCCTTTTCAGACCCTCTAAACATGAAAAGATTGTCGAGCGATCTTGTAGCCTTTCACGCTCGTTAAACTGAAATTTGAAGTCATGTCTGTCCGGCGGTAGTTTACCCCTTTTTCAGTTCGGATGGTCAATTGTACAAACAAATGTATACTCTATGGAACTTCAGTTCTTTAGAAGAGTACTCTCAAGTATAATTTTATCCCTTTTTCATGCTTGAGGGACTAAACTTACGAAGAAGGAACCCCCACGGAGTCCATAGTTAAGCTCTTTTCAGACTCCCTAAAATGGAAAAGATCACTGAGTGACCTTATTCTTTCACACTCATTAAACTGGTCCAGAAGAATATTCCTGACAGAGTCCATAGTTAATCTTTTTTTAGACTCCTTAAAAATGAAAAAATGGCTGAGTGATATTGTCCTTATCACACTCGTTAAAATGGTTTTGAATAGACATCTTGTCGGTGCTAGTTTACCCCTTTTTTGAACCGACTAGACTATCTTCGAAAAAGGTACCCCAATGGAGTCTCCTTTTATGTTTTTTCAGACTCTCTAAATACGAAAAAACCACCGAGATTACCTTCTCTGGGCTCGTTAAACTTACATCCAAGGACGTTACCATTGTGCGTTTTGTTAACCCCATTTACATACCTTATACGCCAACCTTGCAACACTTTGCTTCTGCATCTTAACACCCTTGGCCCCTGGAGGATTTTTCCCAAGTATCATTATTCTGAACATCGGTCTTGTCCTCGTGCCTTGAACTTGTATGTTTGTAGCACCCGTTCCTCCATTGTAACGTAACATTCCTTTATTCTTTTTCCAAAATCATTGAAAAAGACAAAAAAATCAAATATACCCCAAAAAGAGGAAGGGAAAAGTATTTTCTTTATTGGCATCATAATGAGTCACCCTTGGATAAAGCACATCTGTCTGTTTGTTCGTCAAACTATGGGATGTAGTACAACCTTAGGAAGTTGTTATCTCTACATAGAGTTGTGTCCTCCTCTGTTTGGTTATTCTTCCAAACATATGGAGACTTTGCGTTGCCTCCTGCTTCGTGAACTTATGATTAATGCCATGCTGCCTAAGTCTCATCATTTGTTGTGCTGCTGTCCAAGGGAAGTTTCTACCAAGCCTGAGTCAGCCCCTCTGCAATTTGTCTCTTGCCCTCATACCCAACCATCCTGAATGTCTAATCAAGTCCTTGTTCGAAATCAATGAAGCCTTCAATCTGATCATCAATATTATCTAGTCCATGACCGACGAGCCGTCGAAAACCTCTGGGTAGTGAAGTCGTACACTCATATTACACTCCTACCTTGAGTTTTGAATATTTTGAAGTTGTTGCTCAAGCTCTGAAGATCTCATCTCCAACCATCAAGCAGTATCAGCTTCTAGAAGATGGATACTCTATATGTATATCTTTTTGATTTCGAGATGTAGTTTCACTGTGTATTGTTCACGGTTACACTTTATATAGTTATTTGACATGGATCTTGTTAGCGATATTTCTGGTAGGGGGGCTAGAATGCAAAAGAATGGGTTAAAAACCCACTTGTCCTAAGTTTTGGGTGATAATGCGCCCGTGGTAAGTAACGAGCAAGTTCGAGCGACAACGATTCGCGCGCCCGGATCGACGGCGCGTATAGAATTTTGGACGCCCCTGCCTTTCTACCTTTAAGCGGGGGGGCCCCCGGAATCGCGGGCGCATCTCTTCAACGGTCCAGATCAGCGTGCCCGGATCAACGACATTAAAGGCAATTCCGAACCCCCCTTGCCTTTCTACCTTTAAGTGGGGGGGGGGGNCTTCAACAGTCCAGATCAGCGCACCCGGATCAATGGCATTAAAGGAAATTCCGGACCCCCCTTGCCTTTCTACCTTTAAGCGGGGGGGGTCCGGAATCGCGGGCGCATCTCTTCAACAGTCCAGATTAGCGCGCCCAGATCAATGACACTTGGACAATCCCGGCCTTCTCAGCTGCTCTGTGTTTAGCCAGCGTGGGCCCTTCTCCCGTCATGACATCCTCCAGAACCGCCTTCCCCTCAATGTCGTGTGTCATCTGTCCTCCTCCACTCTTTCGTCCAGGTGGCCCTTTCCCCGTCTCATCGTCCACTCACCACCTGCCACGTATCCCTTTCCCTCCACATCAGCCTCCCACTGAATTACGTTTGTCACGTCCACTCTCCTGCCTACTCCGCTTATATCCTTTTGCCATGTGTCATCCCATGCTGCCTCTCTCACACCTCATCGCTTCTTATTTCATCCCTGCGGTTGTGACCCCATCACTTCGTTGCCGAGCCCCGCCTTCCTCGTTGGCCTCCATAACCATCCTTCAAGCCATTCAGTTAGTCCAGGTGGCAGCACTGGAGGCCCTCCACATCCCAAAGGCGCCGAGTTGGCCGGGCTGTTCTCAATCCCGATGAAGCAGTTATTGAAGCGGTTGGTGGTGGTTAGACATCGCCTCCGCCATAATGGGAAAGTCCGGCAATGAATTAAAGGCATGTCGATTCACCGATGAAACTGTCAGAAGATCGATCGCGTCTGCCATAAGTTGCACGACCATGCAAAGACTGCAGCTGCAGATTGTCAGAAGCCATGCAGACACAAAGCTTTTAATGCTACGTCTCGATTTTTTTGTTGTTGCTGGTTTGAGTATATGAAGGCGTTTCCGCCATTTTTGTATCTATCGATGGTAGAGCTAAGCTCCCGACTGTAAATTTTCAGCAAACATTCTGGTTTTCATGGTTATGCCTCTGTGTTTGAGATTTCTTGTTTTATGACAAACAATTCTCCTTTTCCATCTATGTTTCATCTCATGCCAGAGAGTTCATGATCAAATGATTCATGTGAATTGTTGCAGTTATGTTATGATCAAGGATTTGTTGTGACATTATTGTATTCTCTGGTTTTCTGTGTTTGAATGTAAAAGGATCTTGCGTTCGAATGCTTTCTTCTCCAGCATGTTACGAACCTGATGTTTATGATAGACCTTCACACTCTTCTCATGCAAGTCTTCCCCCTACTCACCCTTTATTGCAACTCACTGTTTGAAGTTTATCAAGACCTCACTCGTCCATGCATGCCTGGCCTAGTTTTTGGGTTGAGACGATATTGTTCAGAGTTTTCCTCCATTCGATCACCTCTTTAAAACAAATCGTGACATTAAACTGATGGGCATCAGGGTCTTCTCCTGCAAGCAATCCAGGAGTGACTTCTGATCGCCAACAGATCTACAGTGTATTTGATTGGTAGCCATGATTCTATTTTATCTCGAGCATGGGTATGCCCGCCTCGGTGAGACATTTGTTATTTTGCAGACAACACCTCCCGGTTCTTGGTCCTTGGGCTCACTTGTTTGACACATTAGTAAAGATAGGTAATGTATTTAGGCCATCAGAAGCTCCTCTGACCTCACACATTAGGGGGCATCTGTTATAACCCTAATTTGCACCATACATGCTTACCTGGTATCAGGCCATCTCAGATCCCTTCTTTGCCAAAGCATTGCTGAACAACTCTTTAAAAAACCTCTTTTATAAGGTCCCATGCGCCCTACTCCATTACTGCACACGTGTACATGCTAGCTAACCTCAAACAGCCTGGGTGGACCGACAAAAGCATGAAAAAAGGAAAATTGCCGACGGAACACACAACTTTGGGTGAGTTAACTGAAACTCTCGATCATGCATGGCCGAGGGTTCGTCCAAATACCTAGCTTCTTCTAGCCTATAAAAGAAGGGTTAGGGGTCCCATTTGGAGGAGGAGAATAATAATAAATAAAATCTTCCCAATAGCATATTCCCATTGTCCCAACCCTTTAGCCATCCTTTGGCAAAGAGAGATACAAAGAAAAGAAGTTGGAGGACATTTGAAGAGGAGCCCAAGATCAGGATTCACGGAGCAGTGGCCAGTCTCGACATTGTAAGTTGATTCATTAAAGTCAATAATAAATAAATGCCTTTCCCGTCCCACTATATGAGTTCTTCATAGTTCAGTAAATATATGTTTGAATCTCTAACCCATTAGTCTGTAGGTAAAATGCATGTGTAGTTTGTTGCTTGTTTTGTATGCAGGTTAGCCTTGGGAGGAGAGCTGCTAACAAGCGATCAAGCATGAAGAAGGATCGACATCAACCATCCAGAATAAGGTATGTTGGTCTAACCATGTATTTGCTGAAAAGAAATGGGGATTAGGTCTGCGGACGAAGGTAGAAAGTAAGTTTCTTTCGGTCATATCTGCATGCATACTATAACTCTATTTTCTAGTCCGTAGGGGGATTTCCCACCACAACAGTTGTTCATATTCTGAACAAAGCACATCCAAGGCTGAATAGTGATAAAACTACACATGAGCTATGGTTTGGTCGACCTGCATTCATCAAGCACTTCAAAGTATTTGGAAGTAAATGCTACATCAAAAATAATGATGATCATCTGGGAAAATTTGATAGTAGAGCTGATGAAGGTATATTCTTAGGATATGCAATGAACAGTAAATGATACAGATGCTTTAACAAAAGAATTCATAAATTAATAGACTGTATTGATGTTCGAATTGATGAAGAAGCTCTTGTAAAAGATCAACAGAAAATAAGCACTAAGCGGGATGAAAAAGATGATGAGAATAATGAAAATGAAGAATGAAAAATCCCAGAGTCACAAGAAGATGATGAATTAGGTGGAGAAGAGACACCTAGGCAAGAATAATTAGGACAACAATCAACATCAAATCCTTCCTCCAGAATTACTCAAAAGAATCATCCTGAAAGTCAAATAATTGGTGAGAAAGACAAAAGTGTACAAACCAGGAGGAGGATAATAAAAGACACTGAGCAATCAAATATAGCCTTCATATCCATGGTGGAACCCAAGAACTTCAATGAAGCCAATGAAGATGTAAATTGTTTAAGATCAATGAATGAGGAACTCGACTAGATTGAAAAAAATGACACTTGGGAACTCGTTCCCAGGCCAACAAATAAAAATGTAATAGGATCCAAATGGGTCTACAAAAATAAGATGAATGAGCAATGAAATATTGTAAGAAACAAGGCTATATTGGTTTGCAAATGATATTATCAAATAAAAGGACTGGACTTTGATGAAACATTTGTGCCTGTAGCAAGATTAGAAGCTATTAGAATGTTTCTTGCCTATGCTTGTCATAAATAGTTTAAAGTCTATCAAATGGATGTCAAGTCAGATTTTATAAATGGAGATATGGGTACTATCATGCTCAGCTCATAGAGGACTCTCTCCTATCACTTGGTCTTCAACAAATGGATTTTATTTAACAATCAATGGCTAGGTTTTGTTGCTTTGAAAGGGTTTTTTATAATTTTGTTGGCAAGGAAGGGGAGGGACACTTGGGGCTATGGAGTCAAACTTTTGGAATGAATGGAAGCACTGACTGGTCGGTAGAACTCTCCAGAGGATAAAGGCTAAATGAGGCAACAAATATGAGTTATAAATTGTAAATTTGCAGAGCGTAAGAAGAAAGGAAAAACATATAACTGTATCATACCATTAAATAAATGAATTCTGACATTAGTTAGGAAGAACTTAACACAATTTAAATTGCTTAAGCCAAGAGCATCACAAGATGAATTCTGGGCCTTTAACTATCCAATTTAAATAGAAGATAGTGAAAATGGAATTTAAGCATATAGGAAATACATACAAAGAGAAGACAAAACTGAGATCACCACCATTAGAATCTTTTCATGGAAAATTCAAGACTTTTGCATGTGTATTCTATTCAGCTTCAGAAAATTATATTCAAGTTCCAAATAGCTAAGATCGTGCCCTTGCACTTCTGCCAACCCCTAATACATTTGGAACTCTTAATATTTATAGAAGCTAAGTTCCTTTGGTTTGAAATTGATTACAATGATCAAAATGAAATGTTTCGAGTTTTGAAACTGATTACAATAATTACAAGGGATAATTTCATTTTTGAAACTAATTACAATGATTAGCAAGAAAACATTCTATGATCTAGATTCTAGCTCTTGTATCATTTTAGTTTCTTTCTTCGCCACCTGTTCTTCTTTGGTATTCCACGTGATCTTCCATCTTCAGTGACATCTGGACATCATCTGCTGGACCCTGGAAAACTGCACTTTGTCTTACCCAGCCATACTATCTCCTTTCATTGAAAGTCAAAAGGGATATAATAATTTATCATTTCTTTGATCAGGATCTCTAGGTCAATGCAGGAAGCATATGTCATGAATGGTATTCCAAGTTTGACTGCTTTGAATTCAGTCAGAATCTCAAAGTTTGTAATCAAATGCTCAACTAATGTAGCTCCTTTTAGATTTTCCTCTGGGGTTTCAAACTTAGAGTGATCCATTCTGCATTGAGTGAGGCGAGCATTGTATTCTTCCTAATCATACAATTTTCCTTTTCCATCCCAAAATGGTGGAAGGCCTTTGATAAACAATTCTTCAAACAAATCCTTGAACTCTTGCACACTTTGCTCCATCTGTGTTACCTTTGTTTGGACTGATTTCAACAGGTTATGTTTAGAAATAATCCTCCTCGCCCAGATAATCAATGTAGTTCTATCTTTAACTCCAATAGTCTGAAGGTTTGCAGTAGGATTGGAGCTGAGTAGATTTATGGCATTTTGGGCCTATTCTGATGGTTTCTTTGCTAAATTTCCATTCACAATAGTGCACCTGTTTCTAGCTGTGATAGTTTTGTTGTCTTTATCATTAATGAAATTCAAATACACTCTGAACTTGGAAGCTTCAACAACTATAGAGTCCCAAATGATATGATTGACTCCTTGCAACATGCCTTTTCCTATTAATATCATCTTCAACTTATCTATCCTTTCCTGCATGACTTCATTCCCCTTTTGAAATTGATCCATTCTTTCATCCTTTGCCTACATATCTTGCTTCAATTTCTATATGCTTCCTTTTATCCCTTTGATTTCTCCTTCTTTCAGGCTAACTTGTGACATACCCTGGACAAGTCCTTCAGTGTTTGGCCTAGATTCTGCAGCAGGAGGTACAACTACAACTATGTTTATCAATTCTTTCTGCTCTTGTGACCACTTCACTTTTTCTTGCTCTAGATGCAACACCCCAGACTTGTAGTCCAATGCTTCTTGACAAAGTTTTTCATTTTCAAGTTCTAGAGAAACCAAGTATGTTGTTTGTCGATGATCTGTAGCAGACATTTTAAATTTCTTCTTCAAACTTTGAATTAATTTGTCTTTTTCATCCAATGAGGATTTCACCCCTTGGGGGCTTTCATATTCCAGCCTCTTGACCCGAGTCATCCAAGCTCTGCTAGATGATTTTTCTTACCTCAACCATCCTTCCAATTTGATTGCATAATATGACAGCTTTGAATTCTTCAAGATTAAACTCAGGTAATCATAATACAACATATCAATGGTATTCTTATGGAATTTGACCTTGTCTGTAGCACTGATGTTGTTATACCTTATCTTGATCTCATATACTTTGTCTTCATCTGAAATTGCAATATTAAAGGTCCTATTTTCAACATCCCTTACTGTGAACAAAGAATATTTATGCTAAGAAACCTTTTCCACTTCAGGAGCTAAATCCGTCATCTCACCTAGAGCTATGTTTCCTTTCTCAGCATAATGCTTTGCTAAATCTTCTTTAGATTGATAAGATGCCTCAGATGTTTTATCAAATATGTGTTTCTTGCTAATAAAGGTTCTTGAGCCACCTTCACTTTGGAGTTTGATTTTATTTTCAACCTCTACAGTGCTAGTACCACTTTCCATCATATCCAGATTTACTTGTTCTCTAGGCTCTTCCTCCTCTAAATCCACTATCTATGGAGACTGTGTAATATTCATCTTCTTAGGAGCAGTTTGTTGATCACTGGTGCCCATGGCCTATGAATTTCTTCTCTTGCTGTAAACACTCATCTTAGGAACTTTGACTATCAATTTCTGAGAAGCTTGTTGTGTTTGACTTTGTAGCAGGGTTGCCTCCACTTGCTGTGTTTGAGTTGGTTGTAGGTTTTCCTCCACTTGCTGTGTTTGAGTTGGTTGCAATATTGTTTCCATATCAACAAAAAATTCTAGATTTTCCATCTTATCAAAACCCTCAACCTGTTCATGCTCATAAGGGGCCTGTTTGTTCATCAATCTCCTCTTGGATATGATTTGGTGTGGATAATATCATCTTCCCTGTATCTGTGAAAAACCAAACTCTTTGATCTTTTCTCGAATCTGAGATAAGCATGATCTAGTTTTGACAATGAAGGGGCCAGTGATAAAAGGGAACTTGAGGTTGGAGGCTTTGCGCAACTTCAGGAAATTCTTTGTCTTATATATAATTCTCTACCTGATGAATTCAAGGGCAAAGATTCTGGGGGTCAAAAAAATAGGCAATAGATAGGGGGATTCATGACAACCATACACCCAGATTACTATTGAGTGCATGAATAGTACCCAATCCCCCACTCTGTTCTCTATATTTGGCTGTAGATAGCTCCTCATGTCATCCAAAAATCTAGGTAGGCTGGTCTTAAAAATCAAATTGTAAACTCTGGACATGACTTTGTTTATGAAGATAAGCAATGTAATCCTTTTACATTCATTTGATATAAATTCCGATTCAGGAAATTCTCTCTTATTGGTTTCCAGGAAAATCTTCAGCAGATAGGTGTAGTATCTGAAATTCCTTAGAGAGAGAAAATTCACTAGCTATTTATGGATATTATTAGCTATGAATTGATAAAAAATGATGTGTACTTACAGACCAGACTCTAACTTAAAAAATATCAAAAGGAAACCGAGCATGACTTCGACTACATGTATTTCATTGTCTAGACCTAAAACTTGATTCAAAAGAGAACAGACCCATTAGACTTCAATAACCATTATACTCACATTCATTGGCAAAGACGGACCCTTTGAAAAATGTTCTGGTTTGACAATTGTCTGTAAAAAGAGATCTCAGACCTATGATGGACATTATCTGTCTACCCTAATTATCTTTTCTTCATTGAAAGGTTTAGACATTGCGGAGAAATAATATGGTATACTGAGGGAATCTTGAATTGACAGACTCTCTACCCTACACATGACCTCATATCCTTGTTTATTCACGACGACTCTTTCTTCATGTGAATATTTTTTGATGCACCAACCTATAAATTCGGGAAAAGGGAAAGCAATTTCGAAAACATAAGGGACTATGGTGGCTTGGACTGCTTCAAGGAACAATATACACCTTCCTACTTTATTGGATAGGTTGCTTCTGGACACAGAGATGGGAGAAATGGTGATTTCAGTATTAAAAATGTCTAAATCTCGGTCAATTAGTGCTTCTTCATTCTCCACATGATCTTGTTTTGTTACTGAAGATATGATAGGATCCATGTTTGCGATGAAAAATATCTGTAAAAGAGCAGAAATGGCATACTTTTGAGCTGCATTTTAATGAGGGTGGTCGCACCAAGTTTCAAATGGTCCAGTGTTCAAAATAATAATAAAATACACAACAAATTCCCTTTTATACTTTTCCAAATTTTGGGGGCATGAGGAAGTGGTTTTGGGAAACCCGCTTTTCACCCTGAAATGCACCCAGTGGTGCCACGTATCCCTGAACGAAAACCATGGTTTAAATTTCAGCCTGATTTCCAAAATTAACCTCTGCACAATTTCTCCCCCCGAAATCAACCTCGACCGTCGATCTAGAGAGTTCATGATCTACGACGCGTTGCACCCCATCAGCTTAGCGCTCCTACCAGATTTAGCCTCTCTCTGCCATATTTAGATATTTCCCTGCCATACTTAGCTCCTTCTTTGGTTTATCAGGCTTCCAAACCGTTTTAGCATCTCGCTAGATATTGAAATCTTGATTCCACATAAAAAAATTAATGGTGACTAACACACCGTAAAACCGTTTTTTTTTATATATATACAGTGGAAATTTAAATGAATTTTGTTGGAGTTACTTCACACACACCTAGGATTTATTTTTACTAAGGTTTTTCCTTGTTTATTATTCATAATTAGTCATTATATAGTCTCCTATATTTTAGGGGAGAATATTCCACCTCAAGAATATTCTCTTTCAGTTGACACTTCAGTTTGACTAGTTGAGTTGCGTTTAGATGCTGCATTGGTTTTTTCACAATGCAACATTGGGATAATCACCATGCTAATTCGAAATTGCCTTGGTATCATCACCAGACTGGCGCATTACCCTTTATTCCCTAATTTAACTCCTCACTACTCTATGTTCAGTCAGTGAACTGAAGACTAGTTGACTAGTTAACTAGTTAACTCAACTAGGTGGCAGTTCACTCTCGTATCTGCCTGAGAGACTAGACTAGGTGGCAGTTCACTCCCATAACTGCTGGTGTGTGTTCAGATCACTCTAGACCACCACTATGTCACATTGGTTCTCCTTCAGTGTGCACTCATTGAGTTATATAGAGTATATCATGTGTAAATTATTCATTATTCACAACGGTTAATGAGAATTCATTATTTCTCTCCTTCTTCTTCTTTCTCCAATTCTTTCTACAAATGTGTGTATTATTGTTTAGATAGATATATTATGTGCAGGTTCAAAAAATTTACATGGTATCAGAGCCGACGAACTGCTAAGCAAAAGCTACACCAAATTGTTTTGCAGGTACAAAAGATTGAAGACAGTGGGAAGATGGATTTCCAAAAAGAATTCATTCTTACACCTTACAACTATTTTGCATGGAAGGAGAAAATAACCATACATCTTTGAAACATAGGGTTTTACATGTTAACCTTGAATGCATATACATATCCAACATCAACCATAGAAAAATCCAAGTATTTAAATCTCATGGATGAGGCACTCGGAAAAATTTGCAGTCTTATTTCTCCCGATCTCCTTTTTCACATATCTTCTTGTAAGAATCCCAATGAAGCTTGGACCACCTTGAAATGGATCTTTGGAAAACAAGATGAGATGAGGGGAAACATGCTGTAGGTGGAGATTCTCACATTGGATCCAAAAATCTTCGACAATATCCAAGATTTCTTTACAAAATTCAAGGATTTACTGTCGCAATTCAAAGCTTGCAGGGTTGATAAATCTAAGGAGGAGAAACAAATGTTTTTCCCCATTCTCTCCAATCTTGGTCCTGAATTCCCTGTATTCATATCCACATTCCATACTGTCATATTTTCCTTTGGAGACACCTAGAAGATGCCTTCTCTTGAGGACTTTATTGAATCCCTGACACAAGAGCAAACCAAGCTCATCAACATGGGCACAATCGAAGGTCCATGGGTGCATGCACTCACTGTGCATGATGGATATGGAACGAAAGGTTTGGACATTTGAATTTCATATACATGCAACAACTTAGCAAGAAAATATTGGTTTATGGTCTACCATCCATCCATTTCTCCAAGGAAGTGTGTTAGGGATGTGTTCTTGGGAAACACCCTCAAGAGAAATTTGACAAGGGAAAGTCATAGAGAGCCTCCACACCTTTATATCTAATCCATAATGACCTCATGGGTCCTTTTCTGTATCCATCGATGAGCAAAGTGAGGTTTTTTCTCATTTTTGTTGACGATTTCTCACGTTTTACATGGATCTACTTTCTCAAGCAAAAATCTGAGGTCTTTCAACACCTCAAAGATTTCAAATCCCTGGTTGAGACACAGTCCAGAAAGAAGATAAAAGTCCTCTGAACTGATAATGGGGGAGAGTATGTAAATCATGAGATCCATAATATTTTCCATTAGGCAGGCATTCAGTTGCAACACACAGTTCCCTATACTTTGCAGTAAAATGGAGTTGTTGAAAGGAAAAACCGATCTCTAAAGGAGGTGGCATCTTGCATGCTGCATGCAAAGTCTCTACCATAGAGTCTATGGGCCGAAGAACTTAACTGTGCAACATACATCCAAAAAATATATCCCCATAGATCTGTCAAGGATAAGACCCCCTACGAGTCTTGGAGCGGCCTCAAACCGGAAGTGACCCACTTTCGCATTTTCGGTTCACATGCATGGGCCCGGATTCCCTCTGAAAAGAGGAAGGCACTTGATCCATAGAGCACTGAGTGAATTTTTGTTGGATACCCGGATGGTGTGAAGGGGTATAGACTTATTAACCTTTCCTCAGATAGGCTCATCATTGAGCAAAGTGTCCAATTCGAGGAAAGTATCTCGCATGTACCTTAGCAACTGCATGCATACACCTTCATTCTTCCACATGTCCAAGATGATGAGCATGCACATGCCGAATATTATTTAGATGAGAGTTCTAATTTAGAGGACTCAGATGATTCAGATTCAGATTCAGTACAGTCAGATGTAGAGTCAGAGCATCTAGATGCAGTTGCAGAGCTAGAGCAGAGGCCCAGGTGGGCACATACTACTCTTCAGGATGTAGGCGATCTCGTTGGTGATCCAACCGATACTAGGAGGAATCGATCTGATTTTGAGGAGCCTGCTGTTGCACTCACTGCCATTGAACCATTGCCCGCTAGGCAAATATTCTTGGTTCAGTCTTCAGATCCACAGTCTTATGGAGAGGCCGCTGGAAATCCCTTTTGGGAATCTGCCATGCAGGAGGAGTACAACTCCCTCCTCGAGAACAAGACTTGGGATCTGGTTCCCCTTCCAGATGGGAGGAAACTTATCAGATGTAGATGGGTCTATAGGACCAAGAGTGCAGTGGATAGAAATATTAATAGATACAAATCCAGGTTTGTTGCAAAAGGCTTTTAGCAGGTTCATGGTATTGACTATGATGAGACCTTTGCTCCAGTAGCGAAGATGGATTACATACGATTGGAACTTGCCATTGGGGCATCCAAGGGATGGGAATTCCATCAGATGGATGTAAAGAATGCATTTCTTCACGGTGATCTCTCTAAGGATATCTACATGGAGCAGCCCCAGGGATTTATGCATAACTCATCTTTGGTCTGTCGACTGAAGAAGTCCCTTTATGGCCTCAAGAAGGCTCTGAGGGCATGGTATTCCAATATGGACTCCTACCTGCTGTCACAAAACTTTGTACATTGTAAATTAGACCCGAATGTGTACATGCTCAGGACGACTGATTCATTTCTACTCTTAGGTCTATATATTGATGATTTGTTGATCACCGGTTTCTCGACTTTAGTGATTGCTACAGTCAAGAGGATTATACATGATAGGTTTTTGATGATGGACATGGTTCCACTACACTTCTTCCTTGGACTCGAGATCAGTCAGAATGCATCAGGCATCAAACTGTCTCAAGCCAAGTATGCATGAGATCTCCTTGAGAGATTTCACATGATAGACTACAAGTCTGCTTTGACTCCTTTCCTATCAGGAGTCAAACTTGAGGATGGCGGGGAGACTCCACTGGTTGACATCACACTGTACAGACAACAAGTGGGGAGCTTGTTGTATCTCACACACTCCAGACTAGACCTCTCATATGAAGTTGGCGCAGTTTCTAGGTTCATGCAGGAGCCACAAGAGCTACATTGGAAGGCTGCAAAGTGTATCCTTTGATACGTTCATGGCACCATCACCTTTGGGATTCATTATGCAGCAGACTCTGCATTATATCTCATCGGGTTTATTGATTCTGACTGGGCTGGAGATAACACTGATCAGAAGTCCACATCTGGTTACTCACTTAGTCTTGGTTCTGGGCCTATCTATTGGTCGAGCAAGAAGAAATCTGCCATTTCTCTATCTTCAGCCGAGGCAGAGTACAGAGGGTTAGTTAACATAACTATTCATGCTATGTGGCTACAACATTTTCTCATTTAGTTGGGCATTCAGTTTCATCGGTCGATCATCATCTGGTGTGACAACCAGAGCACTCTGAAGTTCTGCAAAGATCCAGTTCAGAGGTAGCAGATGAAGCACATCGAGATCCACATGCACTACATCCGAGACTTAGTACACGAGGGGATCATTGACTTACAGTTATGTCCTTCAGCAGAACATACGACAGACATCTTCACCAAGACCTTCACTGAGCATAAGTTCCATTCTCTGTGAAGTCGTCTTGGAGTGAAGGACACAGTTGCCTAGCACTTGTAGTTCTTATTTTTACATAAATTGTACCTTGCGGGGGGGGGGGGGTTTCCCATGAGGTTTTTCCTCTTTCCTCACTTTACTTCAGTGTATCTTTTGTATTTGGGTACCTAACATGGCCTCGTTGTCGGGACCCATTCTTTATTTTCACCATAGTGATGTTCAGGAGGGGTGTTGGAGTTACTTCACACACAACTAGGATTTATTTTTCGTAAGGTTTTTCCTTTTTTATTAGTCATAATTAGTCATTATCCAATCTCCTATATTTTAGGGGATAATATTCCACCTCAAGAATATTCTCTTTCAATTGACACTTCAGTTTGACTAGTTGAGTTGAGTTTATATGTTGCATTGGTTTTGTCACCATGCAACATTGGGATCATCACCATGCTAATTAGACCTTGCCTTGGTATCATTACCATATTGGCGCATTACCCTTGATTCCCTGAGTTAAATCCTCACTACTCTTTGTTCAGTCAGTTAACTGAAGACTAGTTGACTAGTTAACTCAACTAGGTGGCAGTTCACTCTCGTAACTGCTTGAGAGACTAGACTAGGTGGCAGTTCACTCCCGTAACTACTGGTGTGTGTCCAGATCACTCTAGACCACTGATATGGCACATTATTTCTCCTCCAGTGCACACTTATTGAGTTATACATAGTATATCATGTGTAAATTATTCATTATTCACAACGGTTAATGAGAATTCTTTCATTCTTTTTCTCCTTCTTCTTCTTTCTCCAATTCTCTCTGTAAATGTGTGTATTATTTTTTAGCTAGATCTATTATGTGCAGGTTCAACAAATTTATAAATTTTGTATTTAATCCGCTAAAAGTTAAAGTTATAAAGAAATAACGACATTACCTGGACATTTCCTAGTGGGGGAGGCATGGTTGCCAAGTATTCCAAAAAACCAAAATTGTCCACTATTTGGAAAAATTCGAAAGCCACGCACTGAGAAATGGATGGAAGGAAGACAAGAAAGGGAAGCACCAATGGCAGGGTGCTTTAGAGAGGTAAAATTTTCATTGGTGCTTGAGAGCTCTACAACACTGAAAAGGGTAAAAATGAATTTTATGGCTGATAATTTTTTTTATTATTTAACCCTATTACGGTGCACTCGATTATTAGATGCATCGACGTGTCAGTGTTTAAGTATCACATCGGGGTATATTTTTTTAAAAAATAATCCTACCATGGTGTGCCATTTTGAGATCAACGGTGCACACTGGTGCGTCAGTATTTAAGTAGCACACCAAAGTATATATTTTTTTGAAATAACCCTACTACGGTGTGCCATTTTTCAGAGCATTGGTGTGTCTGTAGAAGAAAATGCACCGGTGCGATCTGTATTTATAAAAGAACTATAAAAAAATTTTTGCTAAAAATCCACCCTCTTGCCTCCACTAGTGTCCTCCGCTATAAATGAATTTTTGGGCTATTTTTATAGGGGCTTCCACAAAAACCTCTGCTAGAGGGTCTTTTCCTTATATTGTATGTTTAGCTGAATTTGCATCAAATTATATAGAAAAAAGGCAAGAAGCATCAAAATAGTGACAAGTCATATATTATTAGGTATATGAAATACAACAAGCATAAAGATAATGGGAACTACTGTCGAGAAAAACTGATGCTATATGTTCCATATCAAGTGAGCGAAAACATTTTCAATAAGATCTACTCTATATGGGAGAATGCTTACAAATCACTAATAGATACCATAAAACAAACTTAACGAAAGTTTACACATGACAAAAATTTGACATGGGGTGACCTTGAAGATTCAAGAAAAGAAGTTGAAAATAAAGAAGAACAACTTCTCAACATAAACATCACCTATAATGAACAAGAACTTTTGAAGCATCTGTGTTCAAATGTCACTAGAAACTATGAGCAATATGATTTTGAAAATTATTTGCAACATTTCTGGAGCACAATAAATATAACAATAGATGCCAATTGACCTTATCAATGTTGATTAATTGGGTTGGTTGTCATTTATGTCAACCCTTGAAGCAAGTCCAATAGAAAATTTTGGTATCCCCGACAGTATGGCTAAGGGAGTTATGTTTATTTGATGTATAAAGGTATGAAGTTCAATATATTTGTAGGTAATACTATTCTAGATGGATATTACATGTCATGCCAGTTCTAGTGATATGTGGAATGTCACATAACTCCTCACGGTTAGAGAGTTATGGTCTTGTGAAGTTGGAGAACCCTCATGAGTTTTCTAGAAGCCCCTAGAAGGTCAAATAATTCAAATTATTCTAGAAGCTCCTATAAGAAGTTGACTAGTCAAGTGGGTGAAACTAGGAGTTAATCATGGGTTAAGTGGTTGAATTAAGAAAATAATTAAAAATAAATTAGTTGCAACTAGAAGTGGAGAACTTACTATTTGTGGATAAAGTGGTTGTAAGTGGACAAGTGGTTAGAAGTGGGTTAGCACTAAAAGAATGAAGTTGGGTAAAGTTAGTTAGAAGCTAACCCCTTGGGGAAGCTACTTGGAGAGTATAAATAAGAGAGCAAGGGTCTCATATTAGTACCTAATGAGCACATTGAATATCTATTATTTGTGAAAATTTTACTGTAGGTACTCATTGATATATCTAAATTTACGCAAGTCTGAGGAAGAAAAGTAGGGTTGATAGTGAAAGTTTTAGAGTTGTAGATTTACTATAAAAAACCCCAGTTTTTGAGGTGTACGCGGACTGTAGTGGATAAGGGTGTGTATGTGCATGGGCTGAAGGATAACATGGCATGTACGGTTGGGAAAATCCATGAAAGCTTGAGTTGTTGAAGGTGCCATATTCTCAGAGTCTGAAAGCAAGCTCCTAGGAGGGCCTGCAGTGAACATGTATGTAATATCCCAAGACCGAGCCCTAGTTGTAATTGTAAATGTAACATGTTTTATAGGCTGGTGAGCCAAGTGATTATAATCTGGGAGTCTTATGTGATGATTAGGCTAGAGATCCTAGATGATTAAAGGCTAATGAGTGTATTTTTGTATATGTAAATACTCATATCATTCATATAAATACATTGTTGCGTGTAGACCGACCATGATAAAAGAGAATGGGGGACTAATCTCCACTAGGTAGGGAAAGGGATGGGGCTAAGAGGCTAGGAAAATGAGCTAAGCTAGAGGGATTATCTCTAAGGGAAGAATATTATATTATTATTTCCTAAAAACTAAGGTTGGACATAACCTATGTTATCCTAAGTTCTCGTGGGAAGGGAACGAATGTTAAGTGGAGCTCATGCAGCTTCATGAGGACAAATGTCTGATTTGGGACATGTAAATATATTTGGAAAACTCATCATTCTTGGATTCTCTTTCCATTCTTTCCATTCTTCCCATGCATGAACACACTCACACACTGAGCCATGACCTCCATTATCGATCTCTAAACATGCACGCACCTCTAGAACCCACAATTTTACTTGAGTTATCCTGTGTATTTCCTGTGAATCCCGACACACCTATATTTTCCTGAGCCCATGTTGTGTCTTAATGGTTGGTTCTTGCTGCTCACATAGTTCCTTGGATGATCATGGCATTCTGCCATCTTCTGTGTCCTTACCCGTTTTCGGTTGTTTCCATCACCTATGCATTAGTTGTATGTTGTTGTTGTATTTGCTAAGGAGCTGGATTGAAGAAGCATTTTGTGAGGCCTGTGAGAAAATATCTCTAGGTGAGAGAGTTTGTTGGGAAATAAGAAGCAGGTTGTCAGGCCCGTGAGAAACTCTCTCCAAGTGAGAGAGGTTGCTTGGGAAGTGATTTCTCTTGGAGGGAGCCCAACAGGAGCTATAGTGCTCTGAGAATTCCTTTCTGATCTATTGTTGAAGCTTTCGAAGGGAAGTGGAGCAGCCGATGGACTTTTGAAAAGTGAAGGTGTATACTTCCTGGGGTGGGAAATGCATGTGGGGAATGAGAGGCTATGAGCTGTGTGCGTAAGTTGGCTCTTGGGAGGGAATCCTTCCTGATGTACTGTGCGACTTCCCGTAGTCTCAACCTAGCTTAGGAATCCATTTTCCTGGGTGGAGTTTAGTCCCAGCTCGAGCGTGACCCACTGCTGAGAGTGATGAGCAGTGTGGTCTATGGCTGGGAGGTTCGTGGAAGGTCTGCACTCAGTTGGTGGTCTTCTACAAAAATATAAGTACCATTTCTATGTTCATTTACATGTTGTGTATTTGTACATGTCTAATATTTATAAGTATTTCCTGTATATGTTGTATGTGTAGGATTCACTGTTATTTCCACATTTATCTATATATTATCATAATGTAATTGTATGTTAAGTTATATATGTATGATGTTCCGCAAGAGTTTTTGTGTGCCATAGCCTAGTAGGTCTATGGCTGGGTATGTTACAAATTAGAGCTTGAACAAAGAAGAAGTGTAGTAGCATGCCCTGACTTGGGTGACTGGGGGTGTTACAAATTGGTATCATAGCTCATGGTTTCAACACTGAGCCTGGATGGGCCGTATAAGTGGTTATTGAAGCAAAAGTTCAGAAGGAATTGTTGTCAAGAGGGAAAAAATTCAAATTTGAGAGCATCCCTGAATTCCAAGAGAGCACCAAGAGAAAACCTTGGCCATGTTTAGAAGATCAGGAGGTAAAATGGTTCAAGAAAGTCAACAGAGAAAAGAGACCGCGGTAACCGTGGTTTTGGAACCATTTTTTTTTTTTAAATTTAGGTCATTGGATCTGTTCGGGAGGGGAAAGATCCCTCACAACCATCAGATCCAGAGAAGGTACACAAAGGTTAAGCACTAAAGTCCTTCGAACTTCGCCCCTCTGGCCATTTTAAAACTATATCAGAGAAAACTGCCGAAGCCTGAAGCCTCGAAGTCCAGAACCAATCCAGACCATCCATTTCTAGGAACATGTGTCCCCAGATTAAGAAATGTTTGAAATTTCGGCAGTCCGGGGGTAGTGTGGTGTTCAACAACAAAATCCTCTGAAGCCTGAAGCTCCAAAGAGTGAAGTAAATCCTCATCATTGATCGGGAGAGGACACATGGTAGTAGATCCCATAGTCTAGAGACTTGGCACTCTAGAGGATCAAGGCATAAGCAATTGGGGTCGAGGAATCCTAAAGGCTCGAAGGCCAGATTCCATCTCAGCCATTGATTATAGGGGACACATGGCATCAGATCCCAAGTTCTGGAGACTTGGTACTCTGAAGGAATTGAGTTGCAGGTTTCTTTGAGTCAAGAACTCTCGAAGGCTAGAGCTAATCTCGACCATTGATCGGAAGATGATACGTGGAGGAAGGAGAGGATATATGGTAATTTGGAACTCTGGGAGATCTGTGGAGAGGTGCTTTGGAAATCCCCAAAGCCTGGAGCTGCGGACAAAATTCTAGTTGTTTATCGGGAGAGGATACGTGGCAGCAGATCTTGCAGTCCTTAGACTTGGCACTCTGTAAGGATTGAGAGTGTGGACAGTCTGAAACTTTCAAAGCCCGGAGTCCTGGAGCTCCTGTTGATTGTAGATCTAAACAAAGAATGAGTATTGTCGATCAGTGCATCCTCCGAGTATTTGATAATTCGACGTTTCGAAGGTTAGAGTTGTGCAGGTGCAAAGTTCGTCGAAGCCTAAAATTCTGAAGTCATAGAATACGGAAGTGATGTGGCATGTTGATGTCACCTAAGGTGATGTGGACCACTTTATGCATGCCACATGTCCATCTGTGTTGTGTGTTTGATCGGTCATTTGTGGCAATGAGAATCTGACATGTGTCAACAGTTGATTAAGCCACGTGTCACCTCTGTATTGTTGACATGTAGCACCCCGAGTGCACTGTAATAAGTGAATCTTGGAAGTTCAAGAGTTCCGTATTTGGGAAAATTGGAGTATGAAGTTGTAAGAACCTCTGAAGTGTGAACCTTTAGAGAGACAGTCTGGGAGTTCTCCAGTTCAATGTTCGGGAGAAATCAATGAGGAAGTGTAAGAAACCTCTGAAGCTTAAAGTTTCAGAGCCCTAAAGTTTTGAAGCTTCGGATAATAACCTATCAGTTAGTGCTTGGTCATAGCCTATGGTCACATGAGATTGGGTGCCAAAGAAAAGGGCTAATGCCCAAAAACTATTTTAAAGAAAGAAAAGGGCTTAGGAAGGAAGCCTGTGGGGTTTTGATTGTTCGGACGTGCATCTAAAGTGATGAAGAAGGTCTGTGAACCTTATGAGTGGATCCAGCAAAGGTCCAAGAGCTCTTTTGGCTCTGAGAAAGGAAGAATGAGGATTTTAGTATATTGATTTAATCCAGGAAAGAAAAGGCCTGCAAGCCTATGTAATTGTATGTAGAGTAAGTGTACAATTGATTAATGTAAAAGTCTTTGTTCGAGAAAATTTGTGTATTGTATGTGTACAAGAAAATTAAGTGAATATCTATCTCATAATTGATGAACCTGTGTATGGTAGATTGTATGAAATTCTAGGATGAAGAATCGATTGCAGGTTTAAGGAGAAACCCTCTCAGGAAAGGTCTCGATGCATCCTATAAACTAAACCATCAACATAAGTGTTCCAACGATCAATAATCACTGTAATAGATTGATGATCCTAGTCTATTCATAATCGAATAGCCATTGAGGTTAAGGTATCTCACACAACCATGGTGGAAGAAGATACAGGAGCCATCGATCTAAGGAAATAATAGATCATGATCGTCAAAGGATGAATTTAGTAGTAAGCCACAACAACCGTCATATCTGGGAGTTGCAAAGGGGGACCGTCAGATCAACATTCGATTAAGTCCTAACCGTCATATCAACACAAGTAAGATATACGGTGGAGAGAATTTGTGGATATCGGGGAAAGAACTAACATTCGTGTGGGTTTAACCTCTGTAATCCTCCTAGACCGTCGATCTATAGATTTGGCAAGATCAACGGTTGACATCGATTCCACTATAGGAAAGCAGTTTCTATTGTGGAACTTAGGAAAGGAGATAAAATTCATGCTATTTGGGACTCTGCAATTTTTCCTGATCGTAGGTCTCCACGCCAGTTCAAGCACTACTATTGATCCTCGATAGGAGGTTAGCGCCTGAAGAATTGAGTGAGGTCATAGCCTTGATCATCTGGGTTGGAGTTATAGGTCCTTTGGGCATACGAGGAGAAATAGGTTCAACGCCTCTGTATTAAAACTATGGTTATGTGGATATTCGATCCTGTTAGTGATCGAATATAAGAGCGAAGACGATCCTTGGCACCTTGATTTCAGGGTTTACAATGTAGTTACAACAGAATACTGCATAAAAGGGTTTTAGGATGGGAGGTCCTGAGTCAATAACTTTCTGCTCAAGACTCAAAATTGAGCAAGGAAGTAGTCATGAGAAAGGTCTTGGATAAAGGATTCCAAGTATTCATCCATAATTAAGGATTGAGTAGCTCAAATTAGAGGAATTCAAAAATAATATTGCGGGTGACCATAAAAGAAAATTTGTGCCTATGTTACCAAAATGGTATATTATGGTTCTAGCTAACATAATTTTTTGTATGCTTGTTTTTTGATGTAATGGTTACATTTAAAACATAAAAAGTGCTAGAGATGTCTACAGATCGAAGAAAGAAGGACAAAGACAGTTCTTCATTTTACATTTGAAATCTTCAAGAATTTATTGGATCAGATGTTGGCTCCAATAAGCAACATGGAAAACCCGAATGAAATTCTGGTTCGGGGAAGACCTGTTCTATACAGATTGATATATATATATATATATATATATATATATATATATATATATATATATATATATATATATCAGAATGATAGTATTCTAATAAAGGAAGACAGAGTGTATACATGGAATTAAGATGTAACATTCCAAGGATCAGAACTATGGTTTTGGAGGTATCACCTCCATTGTTGTTAACAGAGTACACAGTGGAAGCATGGTTGCATGATAAACTTCAGGATGAAGTAATGTAGGTGTGTGCACACTAAATAAATTCCAGTAGATGCATAAGAAATGCATCATGTGCATATTGGTTCTGGAGGTATATAGCCATACTATGGGGAAGGAATTATGTAAATCTCAGATCATTCCAAAATTGAATAAAGTTTAAAGAGTAACTCAAAGATAGTGGAAAATAATACCACTAGGTGAATTCCAAGATATTTGAGTCTATTATAGCACTCAAGAGCTATGACAACAACAAAGAGGGATTTTGAGTACATTCCAAATGAATCAATGCATTTCCAAAGTACATTAGGTTGTCAATCCAAAGGGATTCAAGTATGGAGATGTCAAAGCCAAGAAGGACTTCAAAAAGAAATGAATTTCTGTAGAGAATCAGTAAGGAACCATGAAGAAGAAAATGGTTCTATGCATGGTTGTAAATGTAAAAAAGATGGTGCCTAAGAAGCCTACATCTTAAGGGGCATAGAGCCATGAGTGACATTCCTAGAGGTTGGAAGTATCACTCGAAATTATGATGGTAAATTGAAAGCAATATTTGAAATTAACTCTATGCAGCTAGCAAAGGAGACATATGTTCATCTTTACAGTATGCTAGAGATTGGCTATGCAAGTCAAGTTGAGACTAGTTGGCAAGGAGAAGAGAAGAGTGCAAGAAAACACAAATACTAAAGTATCCAATCAGGAAAGGGATGAAGAAGTTCAGTCCCAGAAAATAAATGGATGTTGAAGATCCAAAGTCTATAATACAACATGATTGGAATTATAATTCATCCAAGTATGAGTTGGGATTGATAGATCTAGGAAATAAATAAAAGTTGAAGGTTAATATTAGGTTAGCATTAGGATGGAAAAGAAAAGGCAGCCAAGAGTGATTTGGCTAGAAAGTGCTTAGGTCAGAAATAATCATGCACAGTGATTATAGTGAGAGCACGAGAAGATTCAGGAATACAGGAATAATTGAAGACTTCTGGGATCATCAAGGAAAAGTGATACAGGGAGAAAGAAGTTGTTGCAATTACTGTAGCAACAAGTATGTTATGGCGTGTTGGGACATCCATAAAAGAAGAATTCTTGCATGATTGCAAGTGTTGTTGATGATGTTGCTGCAAATGGAAAGAAGCAACAAAAAGATAAAGTGTTGGTTATAATTCTGATAAAAGGGGCATGGAAGCTTCTATCATCATCAACTAATCAAGTAGGATAAAATTCATTTAATGTAAGCTATGCAGGTAAGTATTTCTCTTTTGAAATTATGTTGCATAATTTCCAAAAGGAAATTCAGGTGAGAATTTCCCTAGATAGAATTTTATAATACACAGTATGGTATTATTTAAATGCATTAACATGAATAATATACCAATAGGTGTGGTAAAGGCTAGAGGCATGTTATAGTTATCAAAGATTCTTAGCTTTTGAATGCACACATTGACATAGTAGCATGTCATGTTAATTTGGTTATGAGGTAATAACCAAAGAAATAAAATATAAGAACTTGTTATAGGAATGATGCCAGGAAAGATAGTCATATATGAGACTAGGACATGGTTGGATATGAAAAAGTATGGATATAGAAAGGTTACGTACCACACAAATACCCAAGTGTCTGATTTGGGACATGCAGTTATATTTGGAAAACTCATCATTCTTAGGGGTTCCTGCCATTCTTTCCATTCTTCCCATGCATGCACACACTCACTCACTGAGCCATGACCTCCATTATCGATCTCTAAACATGCACACACCTATGGAACCCGCAATTATACTTGATTTATCTTGTGTATATCCTGTGAAGCTCGACGCACCTGTATTTTTCTAAGCCCATGTTGTGTCTTAATGGTTGGTTGTTGTTGCCCATGCAGTTCCTTGGTTGAGCATGTCTTGCTGCCATCTTTTGTGTTCTTACCCATTTTCGGTTGCTGCCATCACCTGTGTGTTAGTTGTATTTGCTAAGGAGCTAGATTGAAGAAGCAAGTTGTCGGGACTATGAGAAACTCTCTCCAGGTGAGAGATTTTGTTGGGAAAGAAGAAGTAGGTTGTAAGGACTGTGAGCAACTCTCTCCAGGTGAGAGAGGTTGTTGGGGAAGTGATTTCTCCTGGAGGGAGCCCAACAACAACTATAGTGCTCCAAGAATTCTTGTCTGGCCTGTTGCTGAAACCATGGAAGGGAAGTGGAGCAACTGATGGACTATTGAACAATGAAGGTGTATACTTCCTGGAGTGGGACAGACATGTGGGGAGTGAGAGGCTGTGAGATGTGTGCGTAAGTTGGCTCCTGGGAGGGAATCTTTCTTGATGTACTATGTGACTTCCCATAGTCTCAACCTAGCTTAGGAATCCCTTTGCTCGGGTGGAGTTTAGTCCCCGCTCGGGGGTGACCCATTGTTGATAGATGAGCAATGTGGTCTATGGCTGGGAGGTTCATGGAAGGTTTGCACACAGTTGGTGGTGTTCTACAAAAATGTAAGTACAATTTCTTTGCTCATTTACATGTTGTGTATTTGTACATGTCTAATATTTATAAGTGTTTCCTGTATATGTTGTATGTGTAGGCTTTACTGTTATTTCCACATTTATCTATCTATTAGCAGAATGAAATTGTCTGTTAAGTTATGTATGTATGATGTTCCACAAGAGTTTCTGTGTGCCATAGCCCAACATGTCTATGGATGGGTATGTTACAGATCAGAGCTTGAACATAGCAGAAGTGTAGTAGCATGCCCCGACTTGGGTGGCTGGGGGTGTTACAAGGTACAACATATCTATCTACATATTCAAAAGGTATGTCATATTCTTATGTGTCGTTGGATTTTTTTTCTTCATGAGATATTGTTATGGGAGTTTGAGGTTTTTCCCTAGAAAGGTTGTTGGTTGTATGACACTTATGGTATGATCTAGATCTACAGAAATATAGCATTGGTATGTTGGTATTATTCATTAGGACATCTTTTTGGTTCAAGTGTTGAGACATAGCTTGTATTTCTTGGTACATGGTTGAGGTTTTTGGTTGTGCAGTGATTGTGAAGTTTTCTGTGTAGTGTGAGGATGCATATTAGTGAGGTTTTGATGTCTAGTCCATGTGACAATTATTTCACTTGATCATGATACACATGTATGGAACATGACTAGAGAGACATAGATGCATTTTGTTAAAGGATATGTATGAAGATTTATGGATAGGGGACAAGTATAGGTTGGACACAGTGACAGGTTGCAAGTTGATGTGACAAAGGCAACAAAGGGTCTAAGTTTCAAAAAGGTGAAAACCCTAGCTCTCACAGGGTTTATGCAGGATGCAATCTATAAAGGATGCATACATATGCAGACTGCAGTATAGAAAGGATGCGTACATACATGAGCTGCAGTACAAAGAAAGTCGCGTAAATTTTTTCTTTTTTTTGTACAGGTTGAGTACAGGTGTAGGTTGGCCACAACTGACACATATTGGTATATATTTATAGTGGTATATCTCACAGTGAAAATGTGGTAGTGGATTCATCATCTATTTGAAACTTATATTTCAGGGTGGCGGGATGGGGTAAAGATAGGTGGTTGTAGCCACCTTTCAGTTGTAGCTGGAGAAGATAGGGGGTTGTAGCCTCCTTCTATTTGGAGGCAGAGAATTAGGGATTTGGATCCTCCCTCAGGTTGTAGCTTCAAAATATAGGGGGTTGGAGCCTCCTTCCATTTGAAGATGGAAAACAAAGGAAGTTGGTACTTCCAATGAATGTAATTCTGAAAGACATATAAGAAAAAAATATACTGTGGTTTTCTCCCGCATTTGGTTTCCATGTAAAAATACTGGTGTATTGTGTATGTGTGTGATTGCTCATTGTTTATGGTTTATTTATTCTGCACTTGTTGAATGATATTGGTAAACAGATCATAAATATTAACAACACTCATATACTGTGGTTAAATATGAATAAATTTATCTATTACCGATTCACCCCCCCTCTGAGTAATCCAACAATTCGTATTAGAGCAGGTTCCTTCAGAAATAATTTAGGGTTCCCTAAACTACCTTTAGGGTTACCTCACCTAAACATCAAAGGAAATGACGACCTAAGCATCAAGGACCTGATGAGAAATAAGGTTTGGAATGGCTCAAGGTCTTGAGAAGGAGAGGAGAAAGGACCTTATGAGAAATAAGTTTGGTCATGGCTCAGAAAGCTTCGATCAGGAAAGGTGAGCTTCTCTCACTTTCCCTTATGAAGCTAAGAAAGTAATAATAAGAGATATATACTTTCCGGGGTAGTTAGGGTCTTTAGCTTTTAATCTAGTAAACTCATAGGCAGGCTATGTAAATAATTTATCTTCCGGTGTCTTCTCTTTATGCTATCTCTAGTTACCGACATGAGTCATTGGCACCCGGGCCGGGGAAGCCAAGTATCTCAGAACCAGGGCCATGAAAAGCTTCACAACCCATGAAAAGCCTTATATATGAGATATCTAGGGCAAGAACCTGGATCTTCCCAGCACACCACTCCATAGAAAATAAACCCTGAGGTCACGAAAAAGGAAACCCTCTATCTCCTTCTCAACCTGGGACCTTACCTTCTTGAGTCAGGACCTTACCGTCGCAGTTCGCTAGAAAGAAACTCACTTTTTCCCTCACAAATTACTTTTTAATTGATCGATGCAAACCTAAAACCTTTAGATATAAAAACCCATAAATAAAGTCTAATATTGAAAAGGTTATCCTCTCCGCTAATGATATCTCGTATATAGGACACATGGTATTATCATACAGGTAATAAACTAGCTATAGGAATTTAGGTGGTAATGAACTAGCTATAGGTCTTGTGTGAATTACAAGTTGT
>ML791375.1:601476-637516 GCA_009831015.1 Picea engelmannii
GGTCCCAGAGCAGCCCTTTCTATGGGATCTAGGGGATCGCTATAGAATCGGATTCTTTCTGATTCTTTTCACATTCATTCGACTGAACTGATTTGAACATTCATTCCACGGAGCAGGGTGAATTTCTCGAGACTCGATGCTACGGATCCTGGCTCCCATTTGTGCCTGGATGCCCATCTACTTTGATCTCTTTTATCTTAATAAGGGTATGGTGCCTCTCCTTCGCTTTCTAGGCTCGAGAGACCTACTGCCAAGAAAGAAGCCCTAGGAGCTGGAGCTGCAATGCCTATTTAGGCAAGAAATATCGGTTGTAATATGCACTCTGAGATGGATTGCCTAGAGCATTGAATTTAGCCTTTCACCATTCACCTAGCTCCATCTGGAAGGTAGATAATGGAGAGAAACAATATGTATAAAAATGGAATACTATAGTTTGATGGAAAAAACTATGCATCTTGGAGTGGAAGGATGAAAACATATGTACAAGTACAAGGATTTGAGGTTTGGAAATCAGTAGTAGATGTTAGGATATTTAGACACTCAGGAGTTAGTTAAGATCTAATTGGTCTAATGTGTCGTTAGGTAAAAGTGTGTTTCTTTAGTATGCATTAGTATGCATTTGTAGTTAGGAAATCTGACGGTCACAATATGTTCCCGACATAGAGTGATCTGACGATTCATATTCTCCTCGATCTTAACAACCATTGATATGTAGCTTAATACTCGATTGGTCCATGATCTCTATTTAAAGAGCATGGAGGGTCATTTTTCGATGATTGATTGTGAGAAACTCTCTTGTAAAATCTCTCTGTAATATTTTTCTCTTGCATTAATAAACTGCTCCAAGTGGCCACATTGGCTAGGGCCGTGGATGTTTCCTCGTAGGGGTTTTACCATGTCAAAACATAGTGTGTTGATATTTGATCTGGTTGTGTGAGTGTCCACTGAAGGTTTTTGTCCTTTGTTGGAATACCTATGTTGTCAAACATGGTATCAGAGCATGTTTGAAGACCCGCTCCTATTGTAGATCGAGATCGTGAAGTCGAGTTGCCTCATCTGCACTTTCTTCCATTTTCGTACATTTCTGGGATGAGAGTACTATTCCATTATGTCCAGAGTGCTCGTTTCAGTTAGAAATGCTTTTTGTTTCACTCGAAAAGGTTTCCGTTTGCCCAAGATACGACCATTTCAGTTAGATCCGGAGGTATAAAGGTTGAATACGCCCTTTTTAAATTTGTGCAGAGTATTATTTCGGTTTTATTTTGATTTTATATTGTTTTTTTTCGGGTTGCTACTCTTTTAGATTGATTATGCTCTTTGCCCCACGCCCTGTGCGATCTCGAAAAATCATAAACAAATAGGAAAATGTGCATTTTTCGGTTAAGCTAACCGAGATCTAACTCTTGTTGTCATCGAGAAGCAGAATTTTTTTCTTGTGTTAAAAGAGTTTTTAATGAGCACGCTCTCCAAGGTTGTCTTCAACAACAACAACAAAAAAAAAATCCTCCTGCTAAACAATACAATGTGTTTTGCTAGCTCACTTGGTTAAAAGTTTCCTTATTAAGTAAGAGGTCTCGAGTTCAAGTCTCTCTTTTTGTTACTTTTTTTGAAAAAGTTCATGCTCCATTGTAAAGTGTATTTCAATTCAAGTATAAAAGTGAATCACTATAAGTAGCTTTAATATTTTATTTTAGAGTTATTTATTTTGCATGCAACTTTCTTTTATAAAGTAACTTCATTGTAAAAGTGATCCACACTTCTTTTTATAAAAGTGGGTCACTTCATAAAACAAGTTATTTGTAAAAGTGATGTTATTTGGAGGGGTATCACCACTACATGATTCTTTGGTTATTGTTTATGATTTTTTTTTAAAATGGCATAACTTTCACATACGAAGTCCGTTTTTAGTGCCATTTGTTTTTAAAACCGCCTAATTTTTTGAGATCTTTTCATCTAGATCATCAGTTTCAGTTTTTAAATCCATATTATCTTCATATTTACTATGGATTCTTCTAGTGATCTTTTGCTTTCCAACAAAAAGTACTTCTAATGGAAATCCTATATGGAGGATTTATTAAGAAGTAAAGGCTTGTACCAGATTACCTTGGGAAAGGAAAAAGAACCCACTGATGCTGATAAGAAAGTCAATTGGGATAATAGGAGTGATGAAGCATGTTGACTGATTGGCATTTCCATCTCTCCTGATTTAAGGATCCCCCTTCAAGAAATTGATGACCCCGATGAAGCTTGGGAAAAGATTGAATCTGTGTTTGGTAAGCACAATATTATTCAATCACATCAGTTAGAAAATCAAATTTTGACTTTAAGTCCAAATGATTTTGCTTGCATTGAAGACTATATATCTAGGTTTAAAACACTCATAAATTTGTGTGAAGAATGTTAGATAAAGTTGGAGGAAGAGCGTTGCATCTATATTATTATTTCTAAGATAGGTAGTGCATATTCTGTGTTTGTATGTAACTTTTATGCCATGAAATATCTCTAGGGAAAGATTATCAAAAACCCATTCTTGAGTCCTTTTGTGATACTTTGATTAGAGAGCAAGTTAAACTTGTACAACTTGGAGTGATCAGCACTGCAGGTATCTCCAACAAACCCCTAGTTACCCAACATAAAGATAAACCCAAGAATCCCAAGAAGCAACATCCTCGCCACAACAAAAAGAAACACAAGGGTCCCAAACCCACTCAGACATCTTCAGCTCCTAATGGTGACAAATGATCAAAATCTAAAAATAAGAAGACTGAAAAACATTGCAAATTTTGTAATAAAGATGGTCATGATGAGTCCAAATGTTTCAAGAAGATGGAAAATTTAGAAGCAGTGATGAAGAAGCGCAAAATCAATATTGATTCTACTTCTTCTTCTTCTTCTTCTTCTCATGGACATGCACTTTCTGCTTCTAGTTTCTCCTTCAATGCAAATTCTACTTCTGCTTATAATGAGTGACTTATTGATTCTGGAGCATCTTATCGTATGGCTAAGGATAAAGACATATTTTCTGCTCTAAATGAATGTAACACCAAGTAAATATTTGTTGGTGATGATAGATCTCTTAGTGTTTTAGGATCCGGAACAATTCAAGTAGATAATGGTCATTTCAATTATGTATTATGTGTTCCAAGTATTTCTTGTAACCTTCTATCAATATATCAAATCACTCATTCAGGTGAAGGTAAAACCGTAGAGTTTTCACCTCACCAAGTTGTAATCAAGGATCTAAAAGATCCTAAGCATGTTCTTGCAACTGGAATTGCTGATGATATTACCAGGTTGTACAAGTTTGAAAACTTTGGTTCATCATATTTTCCATCATTTGTTGTTGCTCATAGCGATGAATTGAGCAAACTTTGGCATGAGCAGTTTGGTCATCTAAACTATCGATCATTGCAGCAACTATGTAATCAACATATGGTGACTGGTCTTCCTCTTGTTTCATGTAGACATGGTGTTTGTGCCGATTGTGTTTTTGGAAAACATCATAATGATATTTTTGATAAATGTGCCTCTTAGCCCGCCTCAGGCCCTTTTCATCTTGTTCACAGTGACTTGTGTGGTCCACTTTCATCTCCTTATTTCTTTGTGTGCAAGTATTTCTTAACTTTCATTGATGACTTTTCCAAATGTACTTGGGTTTACTTCTTAAAACTTAAGAGCGAAGTTTTTGACAAGTTTCTAGCCTACAAGGCCCTTGTAGAAAATAAATTTGGACATCAAATTCAAAGGTTAAGAACATATAATGGAGGTGAATATGTGAAGAATAATTTTACAAGTTAATACACTACACAGTGCATCCAAATGCAACATTGTTCCATATACACCACAACAAAATGGTGTTGCTGAGAGACATAACTGCACATTAAAAGAAATTACTAATTGTGTAATCCAGTCTAAGGGATTAAGTCTAAAGTATTGGGCAGAAGCCATCAACTATGCAAATTACATAGTAAATCACATTCCCACAAAGGCTCTTAAAAATATGAAACTGGAAGAAGCTTGGACTAAAATTAAATTAGATGTAAGTCACTTCCGTGTATTTGGAAGTATAGCAAGGGCTCACATTCTTGATGAGAAAAGGAAAGCATTGCAGCCTAAAAGTGAGAAGTGTATATTTATTGGTTATTTTGAAGATGTCAAAGGTTGCATAATTCTTCAACCACATTGTAATTAAATTATTATTAGACGAGATGTTAAATTTGATGAAAATATCTTGGTCTGCGAGCCTAATTCAGTGATGGTGCCTTCTTTGTCCTACGATCTATCTTCGATGTTTGTGCCTTCTTCTGTTCCTATTCTGGTTTCTTCATCAGATGATGACAGTGAGGATGAAAATCAACCTCTACCTTCTCACCTTCCTCCAAATGTGTCCACTGAACCTGAACTAGCACCAACACCATCGCTTCCTAGATGGGTCCGTTCAACACGAGAAGCAACTGGTGATCTTGTCGATGATCTTTCAGATCAATGTCAGACACGTTCTTAGTTCCAATGAGATTCTTATCTTTTGGCTCAAGTTTCAGAGACTCATGATCTAGAGACATTTGCAGAAGCTTTAGGTCATCCACATTGGCATACGAAAATGAATGAAGATTATCATTCTTTAATGGAAAATGATACTTGGGATCTTGCACCTCTTCCAAAAGGAAGAAAACTTGTCAGATGTAAATGGGTCTACATAAATAAGTATGCATCAGATGGAACCCTTGAAAGACACAAGGCTCGGTTAGTTGCCAAATAATTTTCCCAAGTTTAAGGAATTTACTATAATGAAAGCTTTGCCCCTGTAGCCAAAATGAATTCCATTCGCCTTTTTCTTTCCCTTGCTACCTCACATAAATGGGAGGTCCATCAGATGGATCTTAAATTTGCCTTATTGCATGGGGATTTACAAGAAGAAATCTACAAGGAAAAACCTCTTGGCTATGTCCAGAATGACTTTAGCCTTGTTTGTCGCCTTAAGAAATCTCTTTATGGTGTTAAGTAAGCTCCCCCAGCTTGGTATGCCAAAATGGGCAACTTTCTTATTGACACCATATTTTCTAGATGTCATTCTGGTCCTAATGTCTATACCAAGAAACTAGGAAGCCATCTCATAATCCTTGTCCTTTATGTTGATGACCTTATCCTTATTAGTAGTGAATCAAAACTTTTAAACCATGTGAACATCATCCTTAAGAAGAAATTTGAAATGACAGACTTAGGATTTTTGCACTATTTCTGTGGCCTCCAAGTTTTGAAAACCAATGAAGGAATTTTTCTTTCCCATTCTAAGTATGCCTGTGATCTTCTTTGTCGCTTTCACATGGAAGATTGTAAACCAACCCTTTCTCCCTTCCAGTCTGGAGTCAATCTTGCTTCCACCTGTACTTCTCCCGAAGTTGATGCTACCTTGTACCGTCAGTTAGTTGGTAGCCTCTTATACTTGACTCATACTCGTCCTAATATTTCCTTTGTTGTTGGTATTGTTTCTTAGTATATGCAAACACCCCATGAAAGCCATTGGAAATCAACTAAAAGGATACTTCAGTATGTTCATGGTACAATTCAGTTTGGGATACATTACAATTTAGGGGGGACTCCTTTATTGGTTGGTTTCACTGATTCAAATTGGGCCGACGAACCTGATGATCATAAGTCTACTGCAGATTATGTTTTCATCCTTAGCCCAGGACTTGTCACTTGGGCCTGTAAGAAACAACATGCTATTTCACTTTCTTCAGCAAAAGCAGAGTACCAAGTAGCGGTAAATGCAAGTCAGGAATCCTTGTGGCTTCGATAGATCCTTTCAGAGTTTGGATTCCAACAACAACATTCGACCAACCTTTGGTGTGATAATTAGAGTTCCATAAAGCTCACCAATGACACAGTTCAACATAGACGCAAAAAACACATCGAGCTACACATGCAATTCATCAGAAATCTCATTCATGATCAAGTTATTGAAGTGCTCTTTTTCCCTACAGAAGATCAAGTTGCATACATTTTCAAAAAGTCTCTTACAGAAGCGAAGTTTTCCAAACTTCGATCTATGTTAGGAGTTCAGTAAGTTGTCATTATGGGGGATAGGCTCTAATTCCTCCTTCCTTCTCCTATTGTGTCACTATTGTAAATCCTTCAATCCTATCCCAAGTTTTTCTTAAGGGGGGATGTTAGGATATTTAGACACTTAGGAGTTAGTTAAGATCTACTTGATCTAATGTGTCATTAGATAAAAGTGTGTTTCTTTTGTATGCATTAGTATGCATTTGTATTTAGGTAATCTGATGGTCATGATATGTTCCTGACATGAGTGATCTGATAGTTCATATTATCCTCGATCTTAATAGCCATTTAGCTGTGGCTTAACACCCAATTGGTCCATGATCTCTATTTAAAGATCATGGAGGGTCATTTACCGATGATCGATTGTGAGAAAATCTCTTGTAAATCTCTCTTTTATCTTTTATTTTTCATTAATAAACTGATCCAAGTGGTTGTGTTGACTGGGGCCATGGATGTTTCCCTGTAGTTGTTTTACCATGTCAAAACATCGATGTGTTGATATTTGATCTGGTTGTGTGAATGGTTACTGAAGGTGTTCTTCCTCTATTGGAATACCTGTGTTGTCGAACTTGGTTGTGTGAGTGGTTACTGAAGGTGTTCATCCTCTATTGGAATACATTTGTTGTCGAACAATAGATGGATATAAAGAACCTGTCGTTCCTCCAACAAATGATAGTGGAAGGAAACTAATTCTAAATAATTGGAAAGCCAAAAATGTTATCCTGAATGGCCTTGGTGATTTGGTATATGTCAAAGTTATGCATTGCAGGTCTACAAAGGAGATTTGGGACAAACTTCAAAATGTTTATGAAGGAGACACAAAAGTCAAAGAAGCAAAGCTTCAAACTTACAGAGGTCAATTTGAATAGCTAAAGATGAAGGAAGATGAAAATATTGCAACATACTTTTTATGAGTTGATGAAACAGTGAATGCAATTAGAGGATTGGGAGAAGAAGTTGATGAATCTATAATTGTTCAAAAGGTGCTAAGATCTCTCCCAATGAGATTTGATCCTAAAATCTCAACACTAGAAGAAAGAACAAATCTGTATTCGATAAGCATGGATGAGCTACATGGTATATTCACAACCTATGAAATGAGAACCGAATAGAATAATCAAGTTACAAAAGAAGCATCATTCAAATCATACAAAAAGTCAAAGAAAAAGGCAAAGTCAGATAGCAACAACAATGACATCTCATAAGATGATGAATAAGTAGCCAACTTCATTAGAAGACTAAAAAAGGGAACTGACGACAAATATAGAGGTAAACTTCCATTGATTTGTTTTAATTGTGATGGTATTGGTCATTTCACTAACAAATTTCCTCATAAGAAAAATAAAATAAATGAAGAAGATAATTCAAATAACAAACAAATATACAAAGGAAAAGGAACCAAAAGAAAAGTCTTTAAGAAAAGCTTATGCACCAAATAAGATAGCACCTCATCAGATGAAGATGAATTCAATGAAAGTGAGACATAAATAGTTATATTCATGATAGTAGAATACTCTGATAAAGAAGACACCGAAGAAGAATATGAAGATGCAGAAGTTGACTACATAGAAAAATTATTGAGTGCTATAGATGTTATAAAAAGAGAAAAGAAGAAAAACAAGTTACTACATGCAGAACTAAAAAGAAAAGAGGAAACACAAAATTCCAACTTCGAAGAACTAGAGCAGATGGTCTCTAAATTAAAAATCCAAGTTGAAGAAGACAAAAGAATTGAAGAAGTACTCAAAGAACAGTTGGAAGAAAAAGACAGGTTCATTGGAGGTTTGGAAGCACAGATTGTCACATTGAGAAAAGACCTTCAAAAGAAAAACATGCAAAATAGCTCTAAGGTTTTGGATAACATTATTAACAGTTAGAGGCCACATCATGACAAGTCTGGTCTAGGATACAGTCAGATGGAAAAAGGATCAAGCTCCAAAACTACATATCAAGAAACAAAATCAAGAAGCTAAGCATAGAAAGTTAGAGGATCTCCTGAGAAGGAAGTAGACAAGAAGTTTTATCACATAGATGTTCCACCACCTAGAAGATTGAAATTCCAGAATCAACAACAGTTAGAACGAAAAAGGTGTCAAGAAGAAGATGGATTCATAAGAGTAACTCCTTTCAGAAGATCTTCAACTCCCAGGCATCAAACTATCTTCTTTGGTTTATGTTATTCATGTAACAATTTTGGACATAAGTCTGTAAATTGCAGAGAAAATAGAAGAAATAAAAAACAACTATGAAATTCATGCACAAAATGTTTATCCAATAAGGCCTAATGAAACATAAAGAAGAAGATAAAACATGTTTGAATCCTTGAGCATTGAACTGGAATGATACAAGTGTAACAACTTTGGACACATATCCAAATATTGTAGAATGATAGTCCTTCCAACAGAATCACAACAAAATAACAACAATTATAAATAGGAACCTCAATGAAAATGGCTAAGAAGGAAGAGTCAGTATAACATTGAAGAATTCACACTCGCTCTACAAGATCAACACAAGAAACGTGGTTGGTATGTTGATAGTGGTTGCTCAAAGCACATGACAGGTGATAAGGACATGTTTCTAACTTTGAAAGAGAAAAGAGATGGCTTAGTCTCTTTTGGAAATGACAACTCAACCAGAATCATTGGAAGGGGTACAATCAAGATTGGAAGTAAATATGCCAAGGCATAAAATGTTCTACTAGTGGAATATATGAAACATAATCTTCTGAGCGTTAGTAAAATGTGTGATCAAGGTCACAAAATTGAGTTGATTATTAGAAATGTGAAATAAGAAAAGAATATTCAAGAAGAGTGGCGGTGATAGCTATGAGAACTTCAAGCAATATATATGTACTAAGTGAAATTGGAAAAGAAAAATATTGTTTAGGAAAGGAAGATGAAGTTTGGTTATGTCATAGATGAATGGGTCACATAAATTTTGATGATCTTGTGAATGTTAGCAGAAAGGAAGCATTCAGAGAAATGCCCCACATAGTAAAGCCAACAAGTACATTATGCAAGCATTGTCAACAAGGAAAGCAATCAAAGACCAAGTTCAAATCAAAGGAATACTCCACAACAAGATAGTTGGAAATTGTGCATACCGATCTAGTTGGACCAACTAGAACAAATGGTTTGAAAGGTGAGAAATATTTTATGTTATTAGTTGATTATTATACAAGAATGACTGCAGTTTGTTTTCTCAGGAAGAAATCAGAGGCATTTGAGAACTTCAAAATATACAGGGAAATTGTTGAAAATGAAACATATCTGAAAATCAAATGTTTGAGATCGGACAATGGAGGAGAGTTTACTTCCAAGGAATTTATGGACTTCTATAGTAAACACGGGATAAAGAGGAAATTCTTTGTTGCCAGGACACCACAACAAAATGTAGTTGTCGAAAGGAAGAACATGACAATACAAGAAATGGCTCGTACCATGCTAATGGATTCCGATTTGACAGATATCTTTTGGGCACAAGTAGTGCATACGGTGATTCACATTCAAAATAGAGTATTGCTCAGAAACAACAATGATAAAACTCCTTATGAGCTATGGAAAGGAAGACCAACCAATGTGAAGCACTTCAGAGTTTTTGGAAGAAAATGTTAAATTAAAAGGGAAGATGGAAACATGGGAAAGTTTGATTCTTGTGTTGACAAAGGTATACTTGTTAGGTACCCAATCACAAGGAAATAATACAAATTCTTCAAACTAAGGATCTAAAAAATAGTGGAAAGCATCAGTGTGACAGTTGATGAGATAGGTGGACAAAAGATAAAAGAAGAAGACAAGGAATCCTTGGAACAGGTTCAGGAAGAAGAAGTAGTAGAAGAGAAAGATGAGGAAGAGCAGTCGGAAGAAGCAGAGAAAGAAAAACAATATCTTCAGGTACATCCAAAGACACCCAACATATGAGTACAAAAGAACCATCCAACAAATCAGATCATTGGAAATAAACATGCAGGAGTTGAAACTAGAAGAAGAATTAGTTCACCAGAACAACAACACCTAGCACTATTGTCAACAGTTGAGCCAAGTAGTTTTGAAGAAGCTAGCAACGATGAATTATGGATTAAATTCATGAATGAAGAGTTAGAACAGATAGAGAAAAATGAAACTTGGGAACTGGTTCCAAGGCCAAGGAACAAGAATGTAATCGACACAAAGTGGGTCTTCAGAAACAAATTGAATGAAGATGGATAAGTTACCAAGAACAAAGCTAGATTGTTATGTAAAGGATATGCTTAGGTTGAAGGTATTGAATTTGAAGAAATGTTTTCTCCAGTTGCCATAATGAAAGCAATCATATTGATTCCAGCTTATGCATGCTCCAAGAATATTAAAGTGTATCGTATGGAAGTGAAATCAACATTTATGAATAGGGATCTAGAAGAAGAAGTCTACATTGAGAAACCATAAGGATTTCAGCTGTCAGAAAATGAAAATTATGTTTGCAGGTTTAAGAAGGCCTTATATGGTCTCAAACAGGCCCCCAGTTCATGGTATTCTATACTGGACATATACTTACAACAACAAGGGTTTAGAAAATGAAATGTAGACAACAACCTTTACATCAAGGTAAATCAAGATAATATTTTGTTAATTGAAGTTTATGTTGACGATATTATATTTGGTAGTGATGATGCCAGGATGAGTGAGAAATTTCCAAAAGGATATTCAAAATGAGTTCAATATGTTATTACTTGGAGAATTATCCTTCTTCTTGGGTCTTCATATATGTCAAAGCAACCAAGGAATTTTTATTTCTCATACAAAGTATATCAGAGACATGTTGAAGAGATTCGGTATGGAGGATTTAAAACCAATCAATACTCCATGCAAACTAGTGCCAAGTTAAGTAAATATGATGATTCAAAGACTACATATCAGAGGCAGTACAGGTCAATGATTGGAAGCTTACTTTATGTGACAGCTTCCAGACCAAATGTGATGTAGGAAATTGGACACATGGCACGATTTCAGACAACACCAAAGGAGTCACATGTTCTTGCAATAAAGAGGATATTTAGATATCTCAAGGGTACATAAGAGTTTGGGTTATGGTATCCAAAAGGAAACGATCTATCACTTATTGCTTACACATATGCAGATTGGGCAGGTTTCATGTATGACTGGAGAAGTACAAGTGGAGCAACGTTCTACTTAGGTGAGTGTTTGGTATCTTGGCTAAGAAAGAAATAATCATCAATATCATTGTCTACAGTTGAAGCAGAGTATATTGTAGAAACAACATGTTGTACAAAGTTTCTATAGATGAAACAAACATTGAAAGATATACAGATTGAGTATGATGAACCCATTTCGATATTTTGTGATAACACAAGCACCATCAGTATCTTAAAGAATCCAGTGATGCACTCCAATACGAAGCACATTTTGATCAAGTTTCACTTTATACAGGAATAATTTGTAGAGAAGAACATCAGAGTTGAATATGTGGGAACAAAAGAACAGGTTGCAGATAGATTTACAAAACTGTTTTCAAGGTAATATTTTGAGTATCTTCGACAGAGACTCAGAGTAATTTCTACTCCAAAATGAATTCTTTTGAATTCTTATCTTATATGTCTTAGATTTACATGAGGAAGCACCATCAAGAGGACAATTCAGTTTGGGGAGAATTAAGTCAGGGGGAGTATCCCTAGGGATAGTTTGGTCAGGGGGAGTAGCCCCGATCAGAAGTCACATTTTCCATTGATGTCAAAGGGGGAGATATTATTCAAATGTTTAGAGAGAGCATAGAGGCATGATTATAGGGGGAGCGATGGTCACATGGGGAGCATGAGCGATATGACTTCAATATTGCATCAGAGTGTTGCCATCAATTCCAAAGGGGGATATTATTGATTAATTGGGTTGGTTATCATTGATTTCAACCCTTGAAGCAAGTATGGTAGAAACTTTAGGTAGCCCCAACAGTATGGCTTAGGGATTTATATTTTTTTGAGGTATAAAGGTATGAAGATCATTATCTTTGTAGGTAAGACTATTCTAGATGGATAGAACATGTCATGCTATTTCCGATGATATGTGGAAATTCACATAACTCCTCATGGTTAGAGAGTTATGGACTTGTGAAGTTGGAGAACCCTTATGAGTTTTCTAGAATCCCCTAGAAGGTCAAAGAAGTCAAATTATTATAGAAGCTCCTAGAAGAAGTTGACTAGTCAAGTGGGTGAAACTAGGAGTTAATCATGGGTTAAGTGGTTGCATTAAGAAAATAATTAAAAATAAATTAGTCGCAACTAAAAGTGGAGAAATTACTATTTGTGGATAAAGTGGTTGTAAGTGGATAAGTAGTTAGAAGTGGGTTAGCCCTAAAAGAAGGAAGTTGGGTAAAGTCAGTTAAACGGTAACCCATTGAGGAAGCTACTTGGAGAGTATAAATAAGAGAGAAAGGGTCTCCTATTAGCACCTAATGAGAACATTGAATATCTATTATTTGTGAAATGTTTATTGTTGTTACTCATTGATACATTTGAAGTTACGTAAGTCTGAGGAAGCAAAGTAGGGTTGATGGTGAAAGTTTCGGAGTTGCAGATTTACTAAAAAAACCCTATTTTTTGAGGTGTATGTGGGATGTAGTGGAGAAGGGAATGCACATATGTGGGCTGAAGGAGAACATGGCACGTACAGTTGGGAAAATCCATGAAAGATTGAGTTGTTGAAGGTGCTAGATTCTCAGAGCCTGAAAGAAAGCTCCTAGGAAGGCCTACAATGATAAGGTACAATAGATCTATTTATAGATTCAAAAGGTATGGCATATTATTATGTGTAGTTGGATGTTGTTGTCTCCATGAGATATGGTTATGGTAGTTTGAGTTTTTTGCCTATAAAGGTTGTTGGTTGTATGACACTTATGATATTAGCTAGATCTACAGAAATACACCATTGTTATGTTGGTATTATTGTTGGTACATCTTGTTGGTTCAAGTACTGAGACATAGCTTGTATTTCTTAGTACATGGTTGAGGTTTTTGGTTGTGCAGTGATTGTGAAGTTGTTTGCGTAGTGTGGGGTTGCATACCAGTGAGGTTTTTATGTCTAGTCCATGTGAGGGTTATTTCACTTGATCATGATACACATGTACGACACATGAATAGAGAGACATAGATGCATTTGTGATTCAAGTGGATATTGGTGGCCACCCACCTGTTCCAACTGACTCCTCTTCAGAGTTTTTAGTTCAACACGTTCTTATATACTTCTTTGTAATTGTAGGTTCTACACTTTCGGGGATGTCTAAATACCTACACATCTTCCATGTGGAGACTAGTGGCCACACACCTAATCAAACTGGCTTATTTTGGAAGTTTTCATGTAAGCACATCTTTTTTTACTTCTAGGGTCGTTTTGGGGCCCTAAACAATGTGTTTTTTTTTTCTTGCCACATTCAAACTGTAGACGGAGTTAGAGTTTGATGGAATACTTTTTATTTCTCGAGAATACCTTTCCAACGGGCTATCACACGCCTGAAATGAAGGGCGTATGCAAAAGTTATGACCTGAGGAAGTTGAGGTACCAACTTACCCATCGGGGCCCACATAAATTTTGGCGTTTCATCTCCTAGGGTTAGGTTTTTGGATGTCTATGGTTTTTAAATTCATGAGTAATGTTAAAAAGGACTCTGGAGCCTCATTGTAATCATTCTACTCAGATGGATACGCGTAGCAGCCACATCTCTTCTCAGAGATAGCTACCACCATTTGAGAAAGTTGTTTTCAGTTCTATAGTTTCAACCTATTTCATTTATTCAATAGAAGTTATTGTTCACTAGATATCTATTGTTGTTCTCCATATCTCAGTGTTATTATATTCAGTCTGTTATTCATTTCATTCCGCTCATAAATCTGGATTAGTGGTATTAGAGCGGTCTGCTCTTCATTTATTTTTCTTCGTGCATGTCCCCGACAAGATCTAGGTACAAGAAGTTGGGACTCGAACCAGTTGAGCCTTTGCAAGATAGGTCACATCAATCCTGAAAACAATCCATGGGGGACAAAAATAAATATGATGGAGTAGGATATCCTTTTAAAAATTTTCTCGATGAATCCCTTGTGCAACAAAGGAATGAAATGATGGAAAACTCTGCACAAATCCTTCAACGACTGCCCACAAGAGACACATCTTCATAAAGTGGCCATGCAATCCCATTCAAGGTACAGGTAAATTTTGATATTCCATTATTCAAAGGACTAATAGATGCAAATGTTGTAGATAAATGGTTGAATCTGCTCTAAGGGTATTTTTCGGTACACAATTTTTCTGATAGGGAAAATATTACTTTTTCACTCCTCAAGGTCATCCACCATGTTAAGGACTGGTGGGATACTTACTTTGATCAAAGGTCCATAGATGAATATGCAATATTTGTGGTCACCCCCACATGGGATTCCTTCAGGGATGCCATTAAAGAACAATACTACCATGTTGGAAGCTATGAGGACCAGTACACAAGATGGACCACCTTGCATCAGGAAAGGGACTAGATAGTACTAGATTTCACCAATATTTTCCATACCCTGTGCACCAAATTGGGTATCAAAGACTCTAAGAGACATATGGTACTCAAATACCGCGGCTGTTTTCATAGATACATTCAAACAAAAATGGATTTTCTAGACATCGCATCATTGGGTACGACTTATAGATATGTTGTCAAGATCAAGCATAAATTTAAGCAAAAGAGGTGACCGTTTTAATATAAAAACTCCTCATATATGAAGCAGGGAAAAGGTAGCCTTAACCCACAAAACAAGGGACAGAGCAAAGATGACCACTCTCAGGACAACCAGTCCAAGCCACAACACAATAAAGGTAATGAGAAGTCGAAGAAGGACACGGGAAAATGATGTGAATACCATAAAATCCCTTGGCACAACACTGAAGAATGTCTCTCCAAGAAGTAACTTGTGGCCGAGCTGAAAGCTTCCAAGTCAGAGGTAGATTCTGACATCAAATCAAATCCAGAAGGAGGGAAGCAAATTATTGATTCTAAACCCAGTGCTACTGTCGCTACCACCAAATTCTAGCCAAAAGAACCAGAGGAAGGGGAATGCCTCTTTCACTCACAAATGTGGGTAAAGAGGGCTCCGCTTTATTTCATTGTCAATAGCGGCAATCAAAATAACATGATCTCAGCAGAGGTAATCAAGCAGCTAGTCCTGCGATGACACCACACCTACAACCCTACACCATCGGCTGGCTTCACCAAGGAAGAGATCTTTGTGTCAGCCAACAATGTCATCTACCCTATGAAATCAAGCCTTTCAAAGATGAGGTATTGTGTGATATTTCTTCTCTTGAAGTTTGTGATATTCTTTTAGGAAAACCATATTTGTGGAAGTGACATGTTATGTATGAGTATAAACCCTGCAGTGTTATTATTACTTTGGGTAGATAATTGTACACGATACCATAGGTAGTGCCACCTACCATTATTTCTTTAATATATACTAAGAAATGCAGTAAGGTCATTTCACATACCGGGAAGTTCATCTTCTTTGTGATCTGTGCTCACATTAAGAAAAAGGTCACCGCTAGATCCGTTTCCTCTACACAGAGCCTCTCTTTGTAGCAAAATTAAGTGGATGAGATCATGTAAGAGTACAAAGACATCTTCTCTTTACCCATCGGGGTACCGATGCATTGCCAATTCAAGCGTCCAATTGATCTAACCCCCGGTGTAACTCTTCCTAACGGACCAGTATATCGTCACTCATTGATGGAAAATGATGAAATCAAGCATCATATCCAAGATCTACTTCAAAAGGGGCACATCAGACCCAACTCCTCCCCTTGTAGAAGCCCAATTGTATTGGTGCAGAAGAAATACAGGACTTGGCAGCTCTGCATTGATTACAAAGCACTAAAAAAAATCACAATTAGGAATCGGTACCCAATTCCTAGAATTGATGACCTTCTTGACCAAATCAAGGGGGAAAATTTCTTTAATAAGATTGACTTAAAGTCTGGCTACCACTAGGTTCCCATCGAACCAACTGATGTATGGAAGACAACTTTCAAATCTAAAGAAGGTCTCTTCGAATGGATGGTCATGCCCTTTGGCATAACAAATGCACCAACCACTTTCTTGGGACTTGCTAACTTCTACCGACGGTTCATGTTGGGATTCTCCCATATTGCATGGGCTCTCAGCCAAGTGACCAAGGGTGGTGGCATGAAAACGTTTGCATGGGGGAAGGAACAACAATGGGAATTTTATGATATGAAGCATCGCTTATGCTCAACTCCAGTACTCTCCTTACCCGATCTGCAACAACTGTTCGATATTGAGACTGATGCATCTAACTATGTTGTAGGCATAGTTATTACTCAACATGATCATCCGATAGAATACCATAGTGAGACACTCTCAGATACTATCCGGAAATACCCCACCTATGACAAGGAAATGTATTCTTGTACAATCATGTCATCAATGGAAACATTACATCCTTTGAAAGGAGACAATCATCCACACTGATCAGAAGCCTCTGCAATTCATACAGACATAGGGGAAGTTGCAGAATAACTGCCATCAGAAGTGGTCCACATACCTGCAACAGTTCCATCTCAACATCAAGTATAAGATAGGGAGCACAAATCATGTCGTTGACTTCCTTAGCCGACCTCCCGTGGCTCCACTCACCATTGTGCTCCATTCCTATGAGCATGAGGCATCTGAGTGGCCCCAACTTTATCAACAAGATCCAAACTTCACCACCACCTATTTTCTCTTGGGTACAGGTGTGAATGTCAACAATTTTCACATTCAAGATGGACTATTATGCCATCTGGGCCATCTCCGTGTTCCTGCAAGTGAGCGTGCAAAGATGATTTGGGAGGCTCATGACATTTTGGCATGGAGAAAACTGCGACCTGTTGAGGAAAGATATGAAATGATCTTACTCAAGCATTTTCAGATTTTGCTTGGCTAAATAAAAATAGACAGGAATGTCACCCTAGGTTTATAGCCATCAAAATAAAATCCTAACTCACAAGTATTAATTACAAGTGTTTAGGCTAGTCTTTTTCACAAATAAAAGATTGCTGGAAAATTCATTTTAATATGATTTTCTGAATATAATAGTTGCTGAAAACAAGTGTAGAGACATAATTAAGACACCAAGATGATAATCAAGACAGATGAGACATAAATCAATCCTTTATTTCATTCCAATTCACCAAAGAGTCATTTTCTTTACAAAATCTCATACAGAAATTTCAGACTAAAGTCAAACTTAGACATCCCCGATGGAACATACAAACGGACCTCTGACAGAAAATCAAAACGGAACTCTAAAAGTTGGATCAGCTTGCCACATCTTGTTGCCCACTCGACTCTGCACAATAGCCTTTGTCAGTCATGAAAACTAATTCACAAATAGACAAGTCTACACAGAATATCAAAGATAGATCAACACCTCTGAAAAACAAGTGTCTGAATGATGTAATTCAACCATGAATGTTGTTGTCTACAATAAAACCTTGCTATCATAAAAGAGAATTAGGCTTGTGATAAATTAAGGAATGAATGAAAACTGAACTATCTCAACATAAACTCAAAGAGCAAACCTTAGTATGCTTCTCCTTCTATCCTCCTATGTTCCTCCCTTTCCTTTTTCCTTTAAGCAAATTAGAATTGGTTGAGGTAGTTGAACCACCTCATTAGTTAAGTTAACTAAAACTCAACCACTTTTTAGTTAAGGGGGGGGAGAGTAATAAATCATAATAAGGGTTTTAAATAAATAATAACTAGTAGGTGGGACCCCTTGTGACTCCCTTTAGTTCTCAACAATCATAACATGACTAGTCAATTAAACAAAACACCCCTCCTTGTGACTCCCATCATCACATCCATATTTGACAATTTATCTCAATAATATTTGAAATTATTTCCAAAATATATTACCAACATATCCAAAAACAAGCTATACGAAAATCTGAAGTCAATTGTCATCAACAAATAAAAACTTAAAATCCATATTTTCCAGTTTGTGAGGCAATCTTTCCCTTGTTGATGCCATCATCTTTTAGTCTTTTTGAACCTGTCTTAGGCTGTGTGGAATATTCAAGCCTCATATCGATCATCATATGAGAGAAATATTCCTTCCAATGCATGTGGGAGGACACAGATTTATTAGAATTATTTGAAGATGCAGAAGGGGCAGTAGCAGCTTTGTCTTTGACAGGGGCATAGTGGGCCTCGATTTTCATCCTTTTATTTGAATAGCTCATTCTTGTATGCATAATTGATTAGCAAATAGTTCCTTTAACAACCATACATGACCACTCTTTAAAAATATGAAATAGATTGTGGCTCAACAACATATCAAACTCATGCAATCCAATCCATATAAAATTGTTTAATTGTTGTCAATGAGAAGGGGGTGAACAAAAGGTCCTAGGATATGTGAGGGGCTTGTATTTAGCGAAAAATGATAAAATAAATGGAAAAAGAACACGGTTACTACTCAAAGATGGCAAACAATCAACTGTAATGTAGACCAAAGAAAACATCATTGTGATCCAACCAAGAAAATGTAACTTCCAACTGCTTCAATACAGAATTCTCCTTGACTATAATCAATTTTAGAACAGGGAGTGAAAAATGAATGTGGGAAGGAGATGGGTTGTAATTATCAAAAAGATAAATAATGGTGGGGAAAGAGAGCAGGTATAATTCATAAAAGTAATTAAGTAACCCGTAAAACCATTCTGTAAAAGGAAATACACCAACAAAATGACCATTGTAACCCCAAAAAACAACTATTGTGTATAGTCCAAACAACTTTGTGCATTAACTTGCTCCCTATTTGTAATCAAATATTTAACACAGTGTCATAAAAAAAGATAGTATTCATTCCACAACATCCTGTAGGGGATCTATGTTTATCTCATTTATCCATTTAATATTTTAAAAACAATTCCCAAATGCATAAACAGTCACTTATTTCCACTCTGTCCAGCATCAAAATCAACCACTGCTCACGAATTATTTCAATCATCAAATACAATTCAAAGGTCGTGCTAAATTCTATCTTTTAATAATTAAATTGCAATGAGGTTATACTGTCACAACATCTATGCCTATCACTGTTAAAAATCATGGTATTCATTTAACATACAAAGTGGACAGTCAACGCCATAATCCATATTTAAATTGCAAAGATCCTAACGTTCCATTTAAACACACAAACAACAATCACCACTTCAACTCACACTCTGTTGTGGAATACAAAAAACCCTTCGACCAAACGCAAGTGTAGTTTTTTGATTAGACAGGTCTAATTTTCTTTGACTCTAAACATTAAAAATGTTGGGCTATCCATCCAATACAACGAGGCAACAACAACATGCCTGATTTCACAACACAAATCGGTCAAAATGAAACAAAACCATATTTAAAATCTCATGACCCTCTCTGATGGCACGATCAAATAATCATAACATATACAGTGGATGAAAATGCCACAATCATCATGATTGCAATAACCCATTTAGCAATTAAGAACACACAGTCATAGTAATCATTAACTCATGCTGTAGGAACGCCACACATACCATGCATCACGCACGGGGCATCACTGTGCATTAATCAACTAATGCCTAGTTAACATTTCAATAATCCCAATGCAAAAGACAGTGACTGTGTATCAACACCATTATTCAATCAACCAATTTCAATGATGAGCTTATCAATTTGATTGTCATAATAACCAAATATAGTGACTATAACCAAAACCACTGTCAGGATAATCAACAGAGACAAGTTGACAATAGAACATTATCGACAATGCATCACCAACCCATAACCATCGACCATGTATCCAACATGACATAAAGGGTTTCCTTTATCAAAACCAGAGCTTTGAGTAATCAAGGATTGGCCTTGTCGACCAACGCAGGGAGACATGGAATCGACTCCCAACATCAAGTGAAAACCTTTGAGACCCATGGTGCAAGCATAGGCTATGCCACAATTATCTTCACAGATAGGGTGAAAATCCCTCTGATAGAGGGGACTATGAACAGAGGGGAAAGGATCCATTTTGATTTTGTAACGACACCCAGAAAACACAGGGTATAACTCTCATGGCCTTCCCAATCAAACCAAGAATGCTAGGACAAGGCTGAGAAATAACAATCACATTGAGTAAGCCCTTTGGAAAATAGCCATCACAAACCCCTATGTGACATTAGTAACATGAATGAATTCATACCCAAGTGAAGCAAAGTGCAGTGACACAAGGTGTGTCAAAAACCCAGTAAACCCCATAACGACAAATGGCCGGGTATGGTGATACGAATGCATGGAGACAGTTATCCAGTCTAGACCAAACAAAACCCTCCACCAAACCAACAAGAATGACAGAGAGCCTTTATGGTTGCTAACCCTCAGAACGACCCAATACATTGTAACTTCAGACATTACTGCGATGAAAACCCACACCAATCATCCAGAAAAATATCACCAAATTACTTAGTTTCCAGACTTTAAAGAAAGCATGAACCCATACATACTGAGCCACTATCTATTTTATAACCAAAGAAAATTCATGTATGACCAAAAATACATACCTGTAACCAAGAGCACCTTAAAAACACAAATTGGCTGAGCAGTTCTCCCTCTGCTTGAAAGTCGGAGCCTAACCATAGAAAACTCAGTTGAAACAATAGACCGACTAGGGTGGCGGCCAATGGAAGGAGTAGGAGTGACGTACAGTACATGCACATCACCTCCATGCTCAAACTCATTCAATTCCTTAGTACGCGCCAACCACTAATCCATTAATTTGTCCAATTGAACCGTGCATTGAAATCAACTTCCCTTAATTGCCAAGAGCACCACCCACATATTACCATTTCCAACTATACAGTAATGTATAACAACTATATTTCCATAGAACTCAATAAATCACATAGCTATTATTTGTTATCTAGGATTCACAATGATCTTTTTAATGCATATAGTGTAACATGTTAATATAAACCATTTCCTTCCTTTTCCATTTTTTGTTTATATTGGTTTATTTCTTTTCAATTGCTCTTTATTTGTCATTACTAACATGTGTCTTTTGCAGGTGTAAAAGTAATGAATCCAGGAACATATAGCAATGACAACAATAGATATCATAAGCCATCATGGCATTTGAGTTTAAAGCATGAGAACAAACATGTATTATCCCTCATCCATCTGTCATGAATAGGACCAACATCGATCATCAATCATTCTCAATCCTGTAAGCAGTGTCGAACAACAGTAAAACACCAAATAAGACCCATATCTATTCCTCCAACATACAAGGGGGTCCCACCTACTAGTGTATATATATATATATCTATATTATTAGCTTATAAATAATAGGATTTAGCAATACTTTACAGGCGAAATCCTTATTGTGATTTTAATTGTCAACACGGTCGTTCTACATAAACATTTTTATTGGCCAAAACTTTGACATGACGTCATCAAGTATATCAGATCTTGCACTTCTTGTGCCATTGCCAAGACAACCATCAAGAAGCAAGGCTTATACACCCCTCTTACTACTCCTAAGAGGCCTTGGGAATCCATCTCGATGGATTACATGTCTAGACTTTTGTCCACCAATTAAGGCAATGATTGTGTATTTGTGGTAGTTGATCGGTTTTCAAAGATGGCCATTCTCATAGCCTGCAAGAAGAGCATCACATTGACAAATACTTCCAAGCTCTTCTTCGAATGAGTGTGGGTCCATTTTGGGATACCACAAAACATCATCTATGATCGGTACAATAGGTTCCTCAACACATTTTGGTCAAGTGTCTGGTCACTGTTGGACACCAAGCTCACTAAATACACTCCCTTCCACCCTCAAAATGATGGCCAAACAAAGGTCGTCAATCAGATGATTGTGTATATATTGCGCATGTATAACTCTAAGCATCCACGTACATGGTATGAGAGTCTTCCCTATGTTCAACACAGCTACAACAGGGCTCTCCATAGCTCCACCATCCATAGCCCCTTTCACGTGGGGATGGGATTCCAAACCTTGGGTCCCATTGATGTTGCACTACCTCTTGCAACATTAAAAACAAATTCTTCCCATGTTCAGTCTAAGGCTGGAAAATCCACCAGATTCATTGAGCGGATTCAACACATCCACCAACAAGTCCATGAGATTTTGTTGAAATCCAATGCTAAGTACAAGCAGTTCCATGATCAACATAGGGTGCTGCACCAGTTTCAAGTGGGAGACAGGGTCTGGTTACATTTTCAGAAAGATCACCTTACAGGGCCCCATCAGAATCTCCTCCCACTTTGCTATATGCCTTACACCATCACCAAGGCTATGGGTAGCAATGCTTTTGAGCTCAACGCTCCACCCTTCCTTGGATTGCACCCAATGTTCAATTTGAACCTCCTTCAGTCATATTTTCCACCATTATTGGACACCTCATAGATTGCATAACAAATGACACCAACATATCTCAATCCTTATTGCATGGAACAAGCATCCACTGATTAGATAGTGGACACGCGGGTCAAGGGAAATCGCCAACATAGGATCCAACTTTATTTGGTTGTCAAGGCAAGGCAACTCCTACACCAAGGAAAGTGGCTCACCCTGGGCCAAATTCAACAGAAGTTTCCTCACCTGATGGGGGAACTCAACGCAATGGAGACCATTTCTTCCTAAGGGGGGAGGACTGATGCAGGTGGATATTGGTCGCCACCCACCTATTCCAACTGGCTCCTCTTGAAAGTTTTTAGTTCAACACGTTCTTCTGTACTTATTTATAATTGTGGGTTCTACACTTCCTGGGATGTTTGAATCCCTACACATCTTCTAGGTGGAGACTGGTGGCCACCCACCTAATCCAACTAGATTATTTTGGAAGTTTTCATGTTAGCACATTTTTCTGTACTTCCAGGGTTGTTTTAGGTCCCTAAATAGTGTTTTTTTTGGCTTTCCATAGTCAAAATGTACATTGATTCAGAGTTTTACAACAAAATGTTTAGTTCTTGATAAGACCTTTCCAACGGGCTATCACGTGCCTAAAACAGAGGTCGTATGCAAAAGTTATGACCTCAAGAAGTTGAGGTACCAACTTACCCATTGAGGCCCACATAACTTTTGGCATTTCATCTCCTAGGGTTAGGTTTTTGGATGTCTAGGGTTTTGGCATTCATGAGTAATGTTAAAAAGGCCTCTGGAGCCTAATTGTAATCATTTTTCTCAGACGGATGTGTGTAGTAGCCACATCTCTTCTCAGAGATAGCTACCACCATTCAAGCAAGTTGTTTTCAGTTCTGCAATTTTACAGTTTCAACCTATTTCATGTATTCAATAGAAGTTATTGTTCACTGGATATCTGTTGTTTTTCTCCGTATCTCTGTGTTATTGTATTCAATCTGTTATTCATTTCATCACTCATAAATCCAGATCAATTTGGTTAAAGGATATGTACGAGGATGTATGCATAGGGCACAACTATAGGTTGGACATAATGACAGGTTGCAGGTTGATGTGGCAGGGGAAACAAATGGTCTGAGTTCCAGAAAGGTGAAAAACCTAGCTTTCAAAAGGTGTACGTAGGCTACAGTATATAAAGGTTGCGTACATATGTTGGCTATAGTATAGAAAGGGCGCGTACATACATGAGCTGTAGCGCAAACAGGTCGCGTACCTATTGGTTTTTGTTGGTACAAGATGAGTACAGTCACATGTTGGTCACATGTTATTGATACATGTTGGTTACATGTTGTTGGCACAGATTGGTACAAGTTTACAATGGTATATCTCACAATGACAGTGTGGTAGTGGTTTCATTGTCTATTTGAGACTTATATTTCAGGGCGGTAGGATGGGGAAAGGATATGTGGTTGTAGCCACCTTTTGGTTGTAGTCAGAGAACATAGGGGGTTGTAGCCTCCTTCTGGTTGAGCCAGAGAATTGGGGAGTTGGAGCTTCCCTCAGGTTGTACCCTGGAAATATAGGGGGTTGGAGCCCCCTTCCAGTTGTAGCTGGAAAACAAAGGAAGTTGGTGCTTCCAATGAATGTAATTCTTAAATACATATAAGAAAAAACATTATGTGGTTTTCTCTCGCATTGGGTTTCCACGTAAAAATATTGGTGTACTGTGTATGTGTGTGATTTCTCATTGTTCATGGTTTATTTATTCTGCACTTGTTGAATGATATTGGTAAACTGATCATAAATATTGACAACACTCATATACTATGGTTAAAAAGGAATAAATTGATCTATTACTGATTCACTCCCCCTCTCAATAATCCAACAATCACATTGTAAAACAACCACATATATTAGAGAATTTAGAATTCTTAAATATTACAAGACAATTGAACGAAGAATAAGCTATAATTGTGAAGGACATATTGACAAAAAAAAAAAAGAGTGAACCAAACAAACCATTCCATTTGTTTCTAATAGGTGGCATAGGAACAAAACAGTCACCACCAAAGCACTATTCCAATCGCTGCTTCATTTCTACAATGAAGAAATTGACTATTATCCATTATAATTGAAAGGAATCATAACTGCATATACATGAAAGGAAACTGTTGGTGTCAAATTATGAGCAATAATTTGAACATTTAATTGTCAACCTATATTGGTAATATTGTGAGGTGCTTGGAAAAGTATATGCAGAACTATCTCACTAATGCTTGCAATCAATCATCACATGACTAGAAATTAAAGGCTAACATATGTAATCTAGCATTCCTTGGTCATGAACAATCAATCTATAATTGCAGAATGGCTGTAAAACACATTAATGCTAAATGCAACTATGGAAACTAGAGAACCACCCAGAATTATGAATGTTAAAGCATGACCTCGCTGGCATATATCAACATAAACAACACATACTTAGGAAATGGGCATTAATTACGTAAAATAATTCTTAACACACATACTACTGAAACAACTGCATAATGCAATCCTGTAACGAATTCACACAATACTATTACAGAAATTTAAATAACAAGGGTGCTACTTTTGAGATGAAGGGGGTCCAGCCTTCACTCAGATGTATGTCTGATTTAACCACTCGCAAACTTAGAATAAAAGATGATATATACTCATAATTGTATTACTTTGTATTAATTGTAGAACTATAATTGTAGGTTACAGCGTTACAGAAAATCGATCCCCTCTCCTTACATTGATACATAAAGATTAAATTTCAAAGAGGAAAATGGTTACAACCAAATAGGACCAGATCTGAAATTCATGGATCTACAACCAACATGGCACAACAACTACAGAATTCAAAATAATTCCAAATTTATCCAGAAGAGGCGCAACTACAGAATTCGGGTGTTTACAAAATTTCTTGGAAAGTCTATCTCCAAGATCCGCCCATATCTCTCAAAATGTTTCTTATTTTGAAAAATTTTCCATGTGTCACCCACTTTGTGGGATTTTGCACAAAACCCATGTCTTCGTTTTTCCAAATTCATCTTCATTCATCAGGAAATGATGTGGAAAAACCGCTTCTAAAAATAGATTGCTACATGTGGTTTTGTAGTACTACAAAAATATAAAGATACATGTAGATTACATAATCCGAAAGACGTCCACTACAGAATCTGGATTCATAAGAATTAGTCTCACATAAACATCATTAGCAAAACTAAGAATAATCATAATTAATTCATCAAAAGCAAGGAAAATATATAACAATTAACTACTTAATGCTTAATAAGCTTGTCAGGGTAAATTCATGGAGGATTATGATGAAAATGGTGGTAAATGGGTGAAACGATAATATCAAATGATCATAAAGGAATAATACTAGTGATGCAAATGATGTCAATTCGACGACCCAACAACAATGTTTAATGCAGGGGATGTCACATTGGACTCTGCATTGCATATGCCTTTTAACAAATTAGAGTATGTTCCATTGAATAGTGAAAAATTGGATACACTAACAAAACACTTTGAACAACTTCGTGTATTACTGATTGATGAAGCATCCTTGATAGGAGCAACATTCTTATATGAAGTTGACAAATGTCTACGACAAATAAAGCACACACTATAATCCTACTTTGGTAACATCTGCTTCATATTTTCTGGAGACAAATAAAGCACAACCCATAAGGAATTCAATGATCTTTGAAGAACCAATAATCAATAACAAAACATTTCCATACACATTTTGGCGAGATGAGGTCAAATGCTATCAATTGCAAAGAAAAATGCGTAAAAAAGACATAGATTTCCTTAGAATCTTTAACAAAATGAGACTCAATGAACAATCAGACTAGGACATTGAATACATTAATGATCATTGCCATAGAACGCCACCCTTGGATCCATTATTTCCATATAATTTTTTTAGGAACAAATATGTGAAGAAATATAACAACCAAATGCTCTCAATAGTCAAGGAATAATTGATAATCCTTGATGTTATTAATGAACATGAAATCTAGCGAGACACAATGGTAACATATGATCAAGAAATATCATTACCAAGAAGAATACTACTAAAAACAAATATGTTGGTTGAACTATATGTAGGGAATTACAACATAGAAGATGGATTGGTTAATGGTGTTGATGGAATATTCAAAGAATACACAAAACAAGATAAAGATGTTGATGTTGTATGGATAGAATTTGCAGATATAGTAATTGGAAAATACCAGAAAAAATAAACATTTTGAACTATATCAGCAAGGCATTCAAGCAACATGGACTCCAATACTAAGTATTGATAAACCAAATGCATATCCTAAAAATAGATCGCATGTAATTATTCAAAAGCAATTTCCAATACAATTAGCATGTGATATAACAATACATAAAACCAAAGGGCTTACTCTAAATGAAATTGCATTTGATCCAAATAGAGTGACAAGGCATGGACTTGTGTATACAACATTTAAAAGAGTAAAAAAAATGGATTCATTGTACCTACTGAAGTCATTATCTCAAAATAACTTTCATGTGGCGAAAAAAGTGCTAGATGAAATGAATTGTCTAATAACAAATGCATCATGGATAGTAAAAGAGATTGAAAGACCAAAGTTCTCTACAAACAACTTTTCAATCTCTACATTAAACACACATAGCCTACTAAAGCATCTTGCATATGTAGTACAAGATACATATTTGATAGAAAATATGGTTGTTTTCTTTCAAGAAACCCATTTAGACTATGTATCGATTGTTAAGGAATTAAGCAAATTCAATATCAATATAGCAAATTTTGTGCATGGAGTCCTCACTTGTATAGAAAATAATATAGAAATAAAAACAACAAAAAACTATTCCAACAATAAATTTGAATTGATCACAACGAATATACATGCTCAAAAATCAATTTTCATATTTAATATCTATGTTGCACCTTTTGCATCTATCTCAACAATAATTGATACAATTTCAATAGAAAAAAATGAAATGGTGCAAAGTGATTATGTCTCTGTAGTGGTTGGATATTTCAACATTGACATTTGTGCAAGCAATCAAAGGAGCAAATTGTTTCAACAATATTTGCAATCACTAGAAATGCAAGAAGTAACACATAGGTTTTCACAGAAGGGAAAGCCTGTTATTGATCACATTTGGACAAACTTATGAATTGAACAATGTCATGCTTATGTGTCAAAATCATATTTGACTGGCCATGACATAGTATGTTCTTTAATACAATTTGAGTGAGATTCAAATCATAATCACTCCCTCTTTGAAAGTTACAATAAAACAATATAACTCTATCTATATCATATTCTCATTCAACAAAAACAAAATAAATTAAATTGTGTTCACTGTAAAGATAATAAGGTTCTTGGAGTCACAAGTCACATTATAGTGTCAAGTGTGTGTTCTTTGAAACAAAAAAAATGCAAAGATCCTTATTGCATTCTTCTATACTGTCATATACACATTTATATCAATAACAAAGTTCCAGAACACCATTACAAGGATAATTAAAATTGTTTTTTAAACGTAAAGCTTTATTTTTATTTTTTTTGGGTAAATTAAAGTTATATCTCTTTTATTCTTTCTTTTATAAATAGTAGATTCAACATTTTTACCATAAAATGTAAATGAAAGATATCAAGTTTCCATTGTAGGCTTGGTTAAGCTATGAACAATCCTGCAAGCGAAATTGGCCATTTAATAAAAGAATGGTAGAAATGCACACCTAAAAGTACGCACACTTGGACCTATATTGGATGATATTGTAGATTCCTTTGGTAGAATAGCTGAAGCTACGCACTTTTTTCATTGGAACTTTATTACTATATAGATTTATAAACTATTTGTTATGAAATATCTAATGAACTGGAGTTCCAAATTTTCTCCTTATACACATCGATATTCTAATATTCATGGAAACCTCATAGACAAAACAATCAGGATACAAACTCATACAAAACATTTCCATTTTGTCACTAGCTAGTTCCCTATCTCTTAATAATTTATCTTAGAAACTTCTTGCTTGTTTTCTTATGAAAAAGTAGACATGGGTCTCCAAAACAGATCAATCTGCTTGACCATGCATTGGTACATTGATTATTTAGGTAACCTAGTGTGTCAAGGAGCTTGGTACACTAAGTTATGTAAAATACTAAAATCGTAGTTTTGTATTTTGTTTCCTAAGACCAAATAATCAAATTCAATAATGGACCATGTTGATCACCTTGACAAGAGATCAGTACCCTTACATGTATGAACACATCCTAAACAGAATAATTAGGATACAAATCCATGACGAAAATTCCCACTATGTTTCTAGTGATTTCCTTACCTGCTCACANATTCAATAATGGACCATGTTGATCACCTTGACAAGAGATCAGTACCCTTACATGTATGAACACATCCTAAACAGAATAATTAGGATACAAATCCATGACGAAAATTCCCACTATGTTTCTAGTGATTTCCTTACCTGCTCACACCTTTATATTTTGTTTCCTAGTTTTCAACAATTTCACTCAGTAAAATTTCTAAATTGCTCAACACGCTTGATCAATTAAAATTTTTCTCCTTGAAGGTGCTAAATTTGTTTTTTTCATTGATTCTCTTCTTCAAATAAACAATAGGATAAATCTCTTATGTTAGTACAATCTCCAGGAACTTGGCAAGAGCAAACAATCAAATTTAATATCAAATTGTGTCGATGTGCTCGAGAAAACACTCTACAACACCAATTTGGTTTCACAACAAAATTCTTACATGCTAGCATGATAATGACTTGTTGTCCATCTATCATTGTGACAGTTTACTGATGCACTATAGTTTTAAACTACCCCCTCAAAACCACTGGAATTCATTTTCTTACAAGCTTGTCCTCAAATCTAATAAAATATAGTTCTGATTTTAATGTAATAATTGGGAACTTACTAAGACCAAATAATCAAATTCAATAATGGTCCAAGTTTATCTCCTTGACAAGAGATCAATACTCTTATATTGATGAACAAAAGATAAACATAATATTTAGGATACAAATCCATGAGGAAAATTCCCAGTATGTTTCTATTGATTTTTTTACCTGCTCATAATTTCAATCAAAAAACATTGATTGCTAGCATATCTAGATGTAGACATAACTCTATGGAATTAATGAATGTTCTTTTCCTAACAGTATCACTCAAGAAGTTTTAATTTATAGCATAACCAAATGGAGACATAAGCCCCATAAATATTACAATATGCTTAATGATACATTGGTAATCTAATGTCTCAAGTAACATCTTACACTAAGTTGTTTATAGAACTGGAAGTGTGATTCCATATATATTTTTTAATGACTTATTTTAACTTTATGTACTACATTTATGCTTTTTACTAGTTTACATTCATAGCCAAAGTTTACAGTGCTACCATGCTAATGATTTCTTGCAAATCTATCATTGTTACAAAATATCTATAAACCATAGTTTTAAATTGCCTTCTTAGAAAGCCTAAAACATCGTTGAGTTATTTTTAAACAAAATAAAATAGAGCACTCAAGTTAGCCCATCGTCTGAGAACTTAGTAAAACCAAACAATCAATTTAGTATCAAATGAACTTGATATTCTCCCCCCTCCCCCACCACCTCTATGGACTCTTTCAATTCTTTTCTTTGTATAGTCAAAAAATGCAAGTGCCAATAAAAGACATCATTTAACTACAATGTAAAATCTTATAGTCTATTGATCTTTTAAAACTATATACCCTATAGTATAAAAGATATCTAATTCAATTGACTAATAACAGATGGACTATTACTTTCCCTTTATAAAGATACAACGGTCTACATCAATAACATTTATTGTCAAAGATTTTATTAAATGATAAAGTTGAGGGCATAGTTTAATATTTTAGTTCCGCCACTTCATTTCACTCTATGCACTTGATTTACAATTTGCAACATTGTTTTTGCAAAGAAATCCTTCCATGCAAACTTAGCAAGACCAAACAATAAAATTTACTATTAGAGCAAGTTGATGGCCTTCATGAGACATTAGTACTATTGTATCAATACAATAAAATTATAGACAAAACAACTAGAATATAAATGCATAATAAATATTTCCACTATGCCTCTAACAAGTTTTCTATTTTTAAACAATTTCACTTGGTAGCTTCTTTATTGCTAGCCTATCATGCGTCTCCCAGATTGATCGATTTTCTTGATCATAGATTGATGCTTTGATTGTTTAGGTAACCTAGTATATCAAGTGGCTTGGTGCACTAAGTTCAGTATAAAGGTAAAAACATGAAATTACATATTTTACTTTAACCACTGCATTCCATTGTATATGCTCCATTTATTCTTCACAACACTAATATGATTTTATGATGAAACTCATCGATACTATTGTTCTAGTGATTTGTTGTCCATCTATCATTGTTATGAATTATAAAGTGTAGTAGAGTTTTAAATTCCCCCCTCAAAAGCCTTAAAGTACATTTTCTCTCACTATTTTCTCCTAAAACAAAGCAACATAGAGTTCTTATGTTAGGACAATCTCTAGGAACTTAGTAAAACCAAGGAATCAAATTTAATCTTAGATGAACTTGATGAACCTCGAAACATGCTCTGCATCATCAATTTTCTTTCACATCCAAGGTCTATTGTTCTACTATCCTAGTTATTCATTGTGCCTATAGAATCCTTATGAAATATGTAGTCAAATTTAGTTCTAACTTGTCCCATCAAAAGTTGTAAGATTCACTTTATTATTGGATTCTTATAAAACATAGCAAAAATACTTACCTTCTCAATCCTAGCAAGAAAAACACAGTTCTTACGTAAGCCCAACATTTGGAAACTTGCTAACACAAAACAATAGTATTTATGTGACATATACAATTCAAGGACCTATCTTTTAAATTTCACTCAAAATATAGTTTGTAGCATCCATGTTATCAATATTGTAAACATACTTTTACTATTTTGAGCTTTCCAGATTTCATAGAAGAGGTTTCAACTATTCACTACATATTTCATATATTCATTGACTATCACTTGTTTTATTTGATGCCTGGTGCTACCAATAAACATTTGTTGAAAACAAATTCTTTTGTTAAAACTACAATCCTGAAGATTCATCTTATCACTAAACATTTGACAGCAATACAATAAGTTATAGATCCTGGATGGTTAATATTGTTAGTGTGTCTTCTATAAATTTCTACTTTACACTCTTCCCACAACAACTTGAAATTAGTTCCTTTATTAGAAATTCAAATTTTCCAATTGGTATGTGCATTTGAAGTTTTTTGTTTTGACTATTGTCAAAAATATGTTTCTGTTAGGATATTTAGACACTTAGGAGTTAGTTAAGAACTACTTGGTCTAATGTGTCGTTAAGTAAAAGTGTGTTTCTTTAGTATGCATTAGTATGCATTTTTAGTTAGGATATCTAACTGTCACGATATGTTCCCGACATAAAGTGATCCAACGGTTCATACTTTCCTCGATCTTAACAACCATTGATCCGTGGCTTAACACCTGATTGGTCCATAATCTCTATTTAAAGAGCATGGAGGGTCATTAGCTGATGATCGATTGTGAGAAACTCTCTTGTAAAATCTCTCTGAAATCTTTTTCTTTTGCATTAATAAATTGCTCCAAGTGGCCGCGTTGGCTAGGGTTGTGGATGCTTTCTCGTAGGGGTTTTACCACATGAAAAAAATGGTGTGTTGATATTTGATATGGTTATGTCAGTGGTTATTGAAGGTGTTCATCCTTTTTTGGAATACTCGTGTTGTCGAACATGGATCCAGAGCCTGTTTGAAGACCCGCTCATGTTGTAGATCGAGATTGTGAAGCCGAGTTGCCTCATATCCATGTTCTGTCATTTTTGTAAATTTATGGGTTGAGAGGACTGTTCCATTCCATCCATAGCACTCGTTTCATTCAGGAACACTTTTTTTTTCACTCAAAAAGGTTTCTGTTTGCCCAAGATACGACCATTAGAGTCAGATCCGAAGGTATAAAGCTTGAATACACATTTTTTAAATTTTTGCAGAGTAGTATTTTGGTTTTATTTCAGTTTTGTATTATTTATTTCCGGGTTGCTACTCTTTTAGATCTGTGTATTCTCTTTGCCCTACGCCCTGTGCGATCTTGGAAAATCATAAACAGATAGGAAAATGTGCATCTTCCGGGTAAGCTAACCGAGATCTAACCCTTGTTGTCATCGAGAAACGAAATTTTTTTCTTGTGTGAAAAAAGATTTTTTTAGCACGCTCTTCAACAACAACAACAATCCTCCTTTTGAACATTACAATGTGTTTTGCTAGACCATTTGGTTAAAAGTTTCCTTATTAAGTAAAAGGTCTTGAGTTCAAGTCTCTCTTTTGCTACTTTTTTTGAAAAAGTTCATGCTAAAATTGTAAAGTGTATTTCACTTCAAGTATAAAAGTGAATCACTATAAGTAGCTTTAATATTTTATTTTAGAGTTATTTATTTTGCATGCAATTTTTATATTATAAAGTAACTTCATTGTAAAACTGATCCCCACTTATCATTATAAAAGTGGGTCACTTTATAAAGCAATTTACACTATCACGTGGTCATTTGGTTATCGTTTATGCCTTTTTTTTAAAGGGCATAACTCTCACATCCGAAGTCCATTTTTAGTGTTGTTTTTTTTTAAACCGCATAACTTTTTGAGCTCTTTCCATCCAGATCATTAGTTTCAATTTTTAAATCAATATTATCTGCATATTTAATATGACTTCTACAAGTAATGTCTTGCTTACCAGCACCAACTACCTCCAATGGAAATCTCATATGTGTAACACCCTGTTTCCCCCAGTTTGTAAAATAATTGGACTGGCCAGAACTGTGGAAAACTCATAAATGTGAATATGTGATGTAAATGGACCTTGTGGAAAAGTTCAATGAATGTGAATAACATTATGAATTTCTACTACAGGACTGCTGAGAGGGGATGTGCTGAAAAAGAGACCACGATGGCGGTGGAAGGCACCTAGAAAGGTGGCGTTAGCTTCCACCAAGAATTAATACCGTATTTGGACTTCACTGGCCTGGAGAACCAAAAGCAGCTCGCTGGCCCCGAATTAAATGCCTTGCAGGCTGGTAGGTGGATGGCTCCTCAATAATTAATGAGGGATGGGGAGGTGAACCGCCCATCCGTAGAGCCGTTAGGCCTGACTAGCGCAAGGGAAATCACACCACATGTAACCTCGCAAGAGGATAAGGCATGGGGGAGAAGCGATTGGGAGGAAGATGTGAGGGGAGGAAGAGAACTCTGGCAATATGTAGAGTGAATGATAGCAGAGAGGAAGGAGAGTAACCTTCGCTCCTGGTCACTGGTAAATGGAGACACAGTCTCACAGCATCGTGATCTCAGCTTGGGGGTGGCTAGTGGTAAATCCACTGGGAGTCGTTGAGCCTATGGTTGGGTGGAAACAAGCACCCCTCTCAGCAGTTGCATAACCCCTGGTGTTATTTTTGATAAGTGTTTTTCCTCTGACATCTTGATATATATATATATATATATATATATTTATTTATTTATTTATTCTGACATTTATGTTTATAAGCTGTGAAATGGTGAATGATTCCAGAGTAAGAATGTCTGTATAGTGTTTTGATCAATACTGGTAGATGCATGTTTATAATGGAAAGACTATGTATGGCTTCTGTATTCATAAATCGATTTTTATATGCTTACCGAACTAATTCAAACTACATGCTTGATTCGTGGGAGGAAGGTGACCTTATATGCCTCAGATAGGTCCCTGGGTAAAAACCTCCCCATAAAGATACCCTCCTTGAAAATCCCATCAAGAACCGGGAAAGAGAATGTGAAGGCGCAAGGCCTTAGTAACCCTGCATGGGGAGGAACAATCCTCTTGAAAACCCTAGATGGCAGCATAAGGATGAAGTATCGAATCGACAGACGAGATCCCGTCGGGAGATCTGTGGTCCCTCATGACCGTCAGATCAGAAGAAGAAGATGGAGTGTTAAGTGCCTTAACCCTGATAGGTATCGATTGACGGACGAGATTCCATCGGGAAACCTGTGGTCACGCACGACCGTTAGATTGGTGGGAGTAATTAGGGTGGTAAACGCCCTACCCATTTTATTTTTCTATGTCTTCATGGGTAGCAAATTAATCGGGACCGTAGATCCCCAAGGTCCATGAGAACATCTGGACCATTGATTCTTCCACGTCCAGGAAGTTGTGGGAGAATGCGCAAGTTAGGAACTGGTCTGAGCCGTCAGATATCGGCTGAAAAACCCGACAGCCATTGGATCTGTCATGAGATACCCGAGGGTTAAACCCCTAGTGAATAGGGGCGAAAGCCCCAAGATAGATCTGGACCGTTCGATTTAAGGAGGCCACATGTCGTGAGATTACCCATTTTGGGAAATTGGGAATCGCGAACTCGGGAGTCTTGGTGACGAGAGTTCGAGACTTTCCATGGTGAAAACCCTGAAATAGATTTGGGTTATCCGATTTAAGGAGGCCACGTGTCGTGAGATTTCCCATTTCAGGAAATCTGGAATCGTGAACTCGGGAGTCCTGGTGACGAGATTTCGGGACTTTCCATGGTGAAAACCCCGAAATAGATTTGGGTTGTCTGATTTAAGGAGGCCACGTGTCGAGAGATCACCCATTTCGGGAAATCAAGAATCGTGGGATCGAGAGGCCTGGTGACAAGAGATCAGGACTTTCCATGGTGGAAATCACGGGACAGATCTGTACCGTCCTATTTACGGAGGCTACGTGTCGAGAGATTAACCACATCAGGAAACTAGGGATCGAGAAGTCGAGAGTCCCATGATCAAGAGTTCAGACTCTCGTGATGATAAATCTCAATGAATGGACGAGATTCTTTCAGAGGATCTTAGGGTCTGTAATGATCGTCAGATGAGAGGAAGAGACGTCAACTTTAAGCTGGGGTGCAAATACGCCTCAGGGTAAGTGGCGAGCAGATCTGAATGACCAAAGTCCACCCACTCAGATCTATAGCTGAGGCTTCATTCTGGAGCCCCCTTGCCACTCTGCCTTTAACGGTGGGGGGGGGGGGTCCAGAATCAGATGTGAAACTCTCGAACGGTTGAGATTAATTCACCTTGATCAATGGTGCTCAGGTAAATTTCGGACCCCCCTTGCCATTCTACCTTTAATGGGGGGGGGGTCTGGAATAGTGTGGCGTGTGAAGTGGGGCCCCCTCCTGTCCTGTCAACTACAGTGTCACATTTCCCCCTCTGCCACCTGTACTCCACTTAACCGTGCAACGGGTCCTGTTCTCATTGGTTGTTTGCTAACCCTGTAGGGATTCGTCCCTATTGGCCAGTCACTAGCCCTGTCGGGGTTCGACGGTTGCAATGTCAAACGATTCGACACCCCTGTAGCACCGAGGTGTGAAATACAAAGAGGCAGCGTGATTATTTGACCTGTGATCACGGCCCGCGATCACATGAGAGAG
>ML791375.1:645521-661013 GCA_009831015.1 Picea engelmannii
GGGGGGGGGGGGGGGGGTCCGGAATAGTGTGGCATGTGAAGTGGGGCCCCCTCCTGTCCTATCGACTACCGTGTCACATTTCCCCCTCTGCCACCTGTACTCCACTTAACCGTGCGACGGGGCCTGTTCTCATTGGTTTTTTTCTAACTCTGTAGGGATTCGTCCCTATTGGCTAGTCACTAGCCCTATCGGGGTTCGACGGTTGCAATGTCGAACGATTCGACACCCCTGTAGCGCTGAGGTGCGAAATACAAAGAGGCACCGCGATTATTTGACCTGTGATGACAGCCTACGATCACATGAGAGAGAGAGAGAGAGAGAGAGAGAGAGAGAGAGAGAGAGAGAGAGAGAGAGAGAGAGAGAGAGAGAGAGAGAGCTAGCTTGTGCTAGGCCTCCGTTGGTAATTCTGGGGCTTGGATTCTACAGAAGCCCAGAAAAATTTGATTGAGGTAGTGGGTATGTGACAATATCGAAGATTTATTAAGAAGTAAAGGCTTGTACCGGATTACCTTGGGAAAGGAAAAAGCACCCACTGATGATGATAAGAAAGCCAAATGGGCTAATAGGAGTGAAGAAACATGTGGACTAATCAGAATTTCCATCTCTCCTAATTTAAGGTTCCACCTTAAAGAAATTGATGACCCCGAAGAAGCTTGGGAAAAGATTGAATCTGTGTTTAGTAAACTCAATATTATTAGAGCACAACAATTAGAAAATCAAGTATTGACCTTAATTCCAAGTGATTTTTGTTGCCTTGGAGACTATCTATCTAAGTTTAAAACACTTGGAATTTTATGTGAAGAATGTGAGATAAAAATGGAGGAAGAGCGTTGCATCTATCTTATTCTTTCTAAGTTAGGTAGTGCATATTCTGTGTTTTTGTCTACCTTTTATGCCATGAGAGAGGCTCTAGGGAAATTTTATCAAAAACCCACTCTTGAGTCCTTTTGTGTTGCTTTGATTAGAGAGGAAGATAAGCTTGTACAACTTGGAGTGATCAACACTACATGTACCTCCAACAAAGCCTTAGTTTCCCAACAGAAAGATAAACCCAAGTATCCCAAGAAGCAACATCCTCACTACAACAACAAGAAACATAAGGGTCCCAAACCCGCTTAGACAACTTCATCTCCTAATGGTGACAAAGGAGAAAAATATAAAAATAAGAAGACTGACAGACATTGCAACTTTTGTGATAAAGATGGTCATTATGAGTCCAAATGTTTCAAGAAGATGGCAGCTTTAGAAGCAGCAATGAAGAATCACAACATCGGTATTGATTCTACTTCTTCTTATTATTCTCATGGACATGCACTTTCTGCTTATGCTTTCTCCTTCAATACAACTTCTACTTCTTCTCCTGATGAGTGGCTTATTTATTCTAGAACATCTTATCATATGGCTAATGATAAAGACATATTTTCTGCTCTAAATGAATGTAACACCAAGAAAATATGTGTTGGTGATGATAGATCTCTTAGTGTTGTAGGATCTGGAACAATTCAAGTAGATAATGGTCATTTCAATGATGTATTATGTGTTCCAAGTCTTTCTTGTAACCTTCGATCAGTCTATCAAATCACTCATTCAGGTGAAGGTAAAACCGTAGAGTTTTCACCTCTCCAAGTTGTAATCAAGGATCTAAAAGATCCTAAGCATGTTCTGGCAACTAGAATTGTTGATGATATTACCAGGTTGTACAAGTTTGACAACTTTGGGTCGTCATCTTTTTCATCGATTTTTGTTTCTCATAGTGATGACTTGAGCAAACTTTGGCATGAGCAGTTTGGTCATCTTAACTATCGCTCATTGTAGCAACTATGTAATCAACAGATGGTGACTGGTCTTCCTCTTGTTTCATGCAAAGATGGTATTTGAGTCGGTTGTGTTCTCGACAAACATCATCGGGACAATTTTGACAAACATGCCTCTTAGCACACCTCGGGCGCTTTGCAGCTTGTTCACAGTGATTTGTGTGGTCCACTTTCTTCTCCTTCCTTTTCTGGGTGCAAGTATTTCTTAAATTTCATGGATGATTTTTCCAAACGTACTTGGGTTTACTTCTTAAAACTTAAGAGCAAAGTTTTTGACAAGTTTTTGGCCTAAAAGGCCCTTGTAGAAAAACAATCTGGACATCAAATTCAAAAGTTAAGAACAGATAATGGAGGCAAATATGTGAACAATAATTTTACAAGTTACTGCACTACACAGGGCATCCAAATGCAACACACTGTTCCATATACACCACAACAAAATGGTGTTGCTGAGAGAAAGAACCACACATTAAAATAAATCACTAATTCTATGATCCAATCTAAGGGATTAAGTCTAAAGTATTGGGGGGAAGCAATCTACTGTGAAAATTACATAGTCAATCAAACTCCCACAAAGGATCTTAAAAATATAACACCAGAAGAGCCTTGGACTAAAATTAAACCAGATGTAAGTCATTTTCGTGTATTTGGCAGTATAGCATGGGCTCACATTCCTGATGAGAAAAGGAAAACATTGCAGCCTAAAAGTGATAAGTTTATATTTGTTGGTTATTTTGAAGATCTCAAAGGTTATAGACTTCTTCAACCACATTGTAATGAAATTATTCTTAGAAGAGATGTTAAAATTGATGAAAATATCTTGGCCTGCGAGCCTAATTCAATGATTGTGCCTTCTTCGGTCTGCGAACCATCTTCGGTGTTTGTGCCTTCTTCTGTTCCTATTTTGGTTTCTTCTTCAGATGATGACAGTGAGGATGAAAATCCACCTCCACCTGCTCACCTTCCTCCAGATGAGTCCTTTGAACCTGAACTCGCACCAGTTCCACCGCTTCCTAGATGGGTTCGTTCAACACGAGAAGTAGTTGGTGGTCTTGTCGGTGATCCTTCAGATCAGCGTCGAACCCATTCACAGTTCCAGTGAGCCTCTTCTCTTTTGGCTCAAGTTTCAAAGAATCGTGATCTAGAGACATTTGCATAAGCTTCAGGTCATCTAGATTGGGATACAACAATGAATGAAGTGTATCTTTCTTTAATGGAAAACGATACTTGGGATCTTGTACCTCTTCTAAAAGGAAGAAAACTTATCAGATGTAAATGGGTCTATAGAACTAAGTATGAATCAGATGGAAGTGTTTAAAGACACAAGGCTCAGTTAGTTGCCAAAGGATTTTCCCAAGTTGAAGGAATTGACTATAATGAAACCTTTGCACCTGTAGCCAAAATGAATTCCATCTACCTTGTTCTTGCCCTTGCTGCCTCACATAAATGGGAGGTCCATCAGATGGATGTTAAATCCGCCTTCTTGCATGGAGATTTGCAAGAATAAATCTACATGGAACAACCTCTTGGCTATGTGCATAATGACTCTATCCTTGTATGTCACCTTAAGAAATCTCTTTATGGTCTTAAGCAAGCTCCCTGAGCTTGGTATGCTAAAATGAAAAGCTTTCTTATTGACATAGGTTTCTCTAGATGCCATTCTGATCCTAATGTATATACCAAGAAAGTAGGAAGCCATCTCATAATCCTTGTCCTTTATGTTGATGACATTATCCTTACTGGTAGTGACTCAAAACTTTTAAACCATGTGAAAACCAGCCTTAAGAATAAATTTGAAATGACAAACTTAGGATTTTTGCACTATTTCCTTGGCCTCCAAGTTTTGCAAACAAATGAAGGAATTTTTCTTTCCCAGTCTAAGTATGCTTGTGACCTTCTTAGTCTCTTTCACATGGATAATTGTAAACCATCCCCTTCTCCCTTCCAGTCTAAAGTTAAGCTTACTGCCACCTGTACTTCTCCTGAATTTGATGCCACCCTGTACCGTCAGTTAGTTGGTAGCCTCTTATACTTGAATCATACTTGTCCTGATCTTTCCTTTGTTGTTGGTCTTGTTGCTCGGTATATGAAAACACACCATGAAATACATTGGAAAAAAACTAAAAGGATACTTCGCTATGTTCGTGGTATAATTCACTTTGGGATACATTACAGTTCAGGGGGGACTCCTTTATTGGTTGGTTTCACTGATTCGGATTGGGCCGACGACCCTAATGATCGGAATTCTATTGCATGTTATGTTTTCAACCTTGGTTCAGGACCTGTCACTTGGGCCTATAAGAAACAATAGGATATTTCACTTTCTTCATCAGAAGCAGAGTACCGAGTAGCGGTAAATGCAAGTCAGGAAGCCTTGTGGCTTCGACAGATCCTTTTAGAGTTTGAATTTGAGCAACAACATCTGAACAGCCTTTGGTGTGACAATTAGAGTGCCATCAATCTCGCCAAAGACCCAGTTCAACATCAACGCAACAAGCACATCGAGCTACACATGCACTTCATCAGAAAGCGTATTCATGATCAAGTTATTGAAGTGATATTTTTCCCTACAGAAGATCAAGTTGTAGACATTTTCACAAATTCTCTTATAGAAGTGAAGTTTTCCAAACTTCGATCTATGTTAGGAGTTCATGAAGTTTTCATTAAGGGGGGATAGGCTCTAATGCCTCCTTCCTTCTCCTATTGTGTCAACATTGTAAATCCTTCAATCCTATCCCAATTTGTTCTTAAGGGGGGATGTTAGGATATTTAGACACTTAGGAGTTAATTAAGAACTATTTGGTCTAATGTGTCGTTAGGTAAATGTGTGTTTCTTAGTTTGTTTCTTTAGTATGCGTTAGTATGCATTTGTAGTTAGGACATTCGACGGTCACGATATGTTCCCGACATAGAGTGATCCGACGGTTCATACTCTCCTCGATCTTAATGGCCATTGATTCTTGTCTTAACACCCGATTGGTCCATGATCTCTATTTAAAGAGCATGGAGGGTCATTTGCCGATGATCGATTGTGAAAAACTCTCTTGTAAAATCTCTCTGTAATCCTTTTCTTTTGCATTGATAAACTAATCCAAGTGGTCGCATTGGCTGGGGCCGTGGATGTTTCCCCATAGGGGTTTTACCACATGAAAACATTGGTGTGTTGATCTTTGATCTGGTTATGTGAGTGGTTATTGAAGGTGTTCGTCCTTTGTTGGAATACCTGTGTTTTCGAACAATTTCCAAATACAATTGCATTGTTTCTCTTCCACTTTCTCTTTTTGTACAATCTAGTTTATGCTATATGTTCAAATTCCCTAGATATTCATCTAACAAAACAAATATTGTTTGGCCCACAACAACATGAGAAAAGGCAGTGAGGACAAATAAAACAAAACAAGAACATTCAAAATAGAAAACAGAAGTTAGACATTGCAAAATATGGATTCAAATGTCTCCCTCCAACATACATCTGCTAACTTGTATTTTCTTACAATGTATAGGATCAAACAAATAGCTTTTGTCCCAATCAGCATTGAATAATAGATTAGTTGAAAAGATAAGCAAGTTTTCAATGACAATGTCGTTGTCACATATAAAGAAATACTTGAAAAATCAGAAAATTCAACTAAGCTTTTGCATGTATATTTAAAAGAACCAAAAGGTGAGATGGTCGTAACCTTGAATGTCTGCACTAGTTTCATCGAACAACATCAAACAAAACTCCTGCCAGGGAAAGACATTTGTATTACAAATTTCAAAGTTGCACACAAAACCAATTATGATAATGGCGAATTTGAATGTATTTTGCTAGTTTTACAAGATAATAGCATAGAAAACATGACACTTGTTTGTCAGGAACACAACTTCATACCGAACACATCAATTAGAAGACTTTTAGCGACAAAAAAACACTATGCCATTGGAACAATAGGTGCAATTGTGACTAGTGCAAAGAAATTAGACACACAATATACATTGGATATCAAATATGACAATTCAGAAAACGATGAGGCAATAGTAAGTCTATTTCAATTCAAACATTTAGATTACAATAGATTTTTTTCCTTCTTATGTACTTTCTAAGTAAAAAATGGAAACTAATGTATGTCTTTGTCAAAATGTAGCTATCGTTATTTCCAACATTCACAGTGGAGTCTTCATTCATTGAGGAGCAACTTTCAATGAAAGAATTTCCTATGTTGTTATTCAAAAACATTGTGAAATGAAAAGAAACAACTTCAAATATAGTGTGCATAGGGAAATCAATGTTCATTAGTAAAATTTAGTAAGCATATATAGATATGTTATATTATACATATTGTTCATTAAAAAAACATTGACTCATAGTTACATTGACTCGTCAAATAGGTTCAAGGCACATTGACAGTAGCAAACATATATTCGAATCCTTTTCAGCCTATATGCTCAAAGTTCAATTTAGCAATAGAATCTTTTGGATAAATACAAGGAACAATGCTAAATTGTGCTAAATTTCAGGTTGAAACACCCTTCAACTATTTACATAGGTTAAAGTGCAGCATAGTTAACACAAAAAATACAAAAGTGTCATGTTGTCCTAAAGATGACATCTTAAGAAACCTTTTTCCAAATTTAACAACGTTGTCATACGAAGATTATTTGAAAAGAAAATTTGATGTTGTCTACATGCTTTGTGACTTTATTGTTCATGGAAAATTTATGTTCAATTAAGACAATACAATAGTTGAAGTAGAGAAAACTACAGGAGAATATGATTTCCTTTGTCTAATTTTCGCGAAAAAAAAACTGCAAACAAAAAAGCTATGTTTCAAAGGATTGTTTTAGTAAGATCCTTCTAAGCTCAATCTTGTAATTTTTCTCCATCTGTTCTAACATTCAATTTCATTGTGAATTGTAGGGATGTCAAATTTGTCAAATAGAAGCATAATCACTAAGTGTTTATAAGGAGACTAAAAAACTTCTATTTTTTGGAACACAATTGTCTAGTCTAATTTCCTCCAGGATTGTGTTTTACAGTTAAACTTTAAGAACTAGTAGAATTCAACTTTCATCTGAAAGTAACATTTTCTTGCATAGTTAGCTCCAAGAATTTGGATTGGTTAAAAACATTTGTTTTAATATCTCTATGTCCTTTCAAAATTATCTCTATGGATATGAATGTCTTTATAACATATGTGTTGTATATTAAAGAACAATGATCTAGTAAATACTTCAATTTCTAAGTATTTTTTTTAAATTATGAAAAATTAGAAATAATCTTCATCTTTTCTACATTAGTAGTTTTGATGAGTAATGGAAAAATGTGATTAATATTAGAGTGTTACATGTATCAGTCCCTCCATATTCGCTTTCTTGTGCATAACAAGTCTGCATTTTCATGATCAACTTTCTTGTGCATAACAACTCTGCATTTTCATGATCAACTTTTTTGTTTACATATGAGAAGTTGCATTTGCCTTTAAGCTATCTTGCATCAAAAAAATCATACTATATGTAGAGTTATTGTCTTTAGACATTCTCAATAGGAAATAACTATTGATCTTTTCAATTAATTATAACTTTTTAATGACATTTTTTTGTCTTTTCTAATTATAACTTGGTCAATAGTAATTTGTTATATATTTTTGGATAATGCATCTATTGTATTCAAAAGTTTTAACCAGATCAAAAGTGTAATGAGATATATTTATAACAAAACTCTAATATCATAAATTTTCTATAATTCTTTGTTCCTATCCTTAATCTTATCTTCATATATATATATATTTCATAGTAATTTAAAAGTTCAAATATTCCAAACATTACTAAATCATCAGACATTTTTTATATTGTCACCTTCAACATTACTAAACATATGTCTACATATAATATAATAAAAAGAAATATTTTAATTTGTATTATCTCCAACCTATTACAAAGAATCTTTCACTTTTATTTTTTAAATATAAATATAGGAATAATCAACTTAATGTTCACCAAACATGTACATTGGTATGAAAATAGAATCTTTCACTTTTATTTTTTAAATATAAATATAGGAATAATCAACTTAATGTTCACCAAACATGTACATTGGTATGAATTGGATGGTCCACCACTATCGCTCACCACAAATTTTTTTAATCATAACCTGCAATTATTAGGTTGGGTATTCTTATTCTATTTTTTTCCATTTTATAATGGTTTCAATGGAATCAACATCATTTTGATGTTGACTTGATTATTAATTTAAAATTGAATTATTACATATTTTTATTTATAATTAGATAATTTTTTATAAATAAGTATTTTTTAATTTTTTCCCAAATAAAACAAGAAATTACTTTAATATTTAATTTTAATATAAGTTTAAAACTAATTTATTATAATTATTAAAATCAATAGTTAAAATTTATTGCAAATGAATGATTCCTATATAATATAAGTGATCTTAATGCATCATGAAGATGATAAATGTTAATGGTTGCTCTTTCTTATATATGTGTTAAAGTCAAAATTTATAATACTAGACTTTTGCTTTTGAACTATATAAAACTATTATTTAAGACATTCTCAAGAGGCAGGTATAAGCAACTTTGCTGCAATTTCCACTTGTTTTTCAAATTGGATTCACAAATTCCATTGTTGAATCATTCAATGTTTTTCCACACGATTCAAGAATATTTTTGGGTATTCTGTAGGTTCATGCAAGATTTGTATACCTACCTCTCACATACTTTTTGCAAGGATTTTAGTTTTGGCGTCACCCGTTAAACATTGTTGACTCCGTGTTTAATTTTTTTTATAAAGTTTACATTAAAAAATTATTACTTGATCTTTTTTAAAATTTCAAAATAATATTATAATTTTTAGAATTTAATTTTTTTTTTTTTTATTGGTTAAGTATATGGTTATTACTATTTTTTCATGCTTTGGGTGGTTACTCTAAAGTAAAAAAATCAAATTAAATATAACAAATTTAAAAAATATTTGGCAATGTCGTTTAATGGTCAATATTTAAAAGTGTTATTGTAATCTAAGGGACTGCACAAAGAAGTTATTAGCAGTGCAATTACAACATGATATAAAAAAGTAGTATATAAGTAATATACACGCATGCACACATAGAAAGAGGAAGAGAAGAAAAGTAGTAGTGAAACCAACGATACATAGTATTTTATTATATTAGATAAAGCACCACATTGTCCTTCCTTAATGCATCATCTGATCACATCTATTTATGCATTGATACAAGTGACAAATAATTACAGCTTCTCCAGCTACCCTATTTGACTGACCTATCCCAATGGTCGACCAATTTGACTATTTAGTCATCTTGTTCCTACAGTTGACTGACATATTACATTGGTCTACTGACTGGCATAGTCGACTAGTAGACTAGGCCATCCAACATATCCCCCACCCTCAAATCCTTGTTCATCCCAAAGAGGAGGGGTTTTGGAGATAGATAGAATTACAAAATTTTGAGAATGCCGAAATTTACAATAAATATGCTCAAAAGTGTTTTATTGGACCCTTCATTGGTGCCATTGGTGATGTTGAAACTGCGTTTTTTGGTGCTTCAAGCTATTTGATCGACTCACTTGGTTGAAAACATGGTACTCTAGGAGTTGAAAAGGTTTCTAGTGGTCTATGCTACTCATTCAACTATGGTGTGTCTTGCAAACAATAAAGTTGTAGGAGATGGGTTCCTTCTCAAAGATGGGGCAAGTTCATCATTGGTAGAGTTGTAGTGCAGATCGTATATAATAGGATATCCTCATGCCAATAATATGGATGAAATTATTTTTCAATGTCATTGCCAAGTGGTACCCTATCCCCACTCTGGTAGCTTGTGCCTTGAAAGTTATGTGGGTTTAGACCTATCACTTTGTCCTTCGATATATTTTACACCACAATGTGTTGGGATAGTACAAAGTTACCTTTAGTTGAACTATGCCTTGTCAAGGGTATTTGATATTTTTGTCTTTCTAAGGTGGAGGGATCTAACCCTCCCTTTGCCATCGACATTAGTTGATTTTTTGGAGTTGAGCTAGTGCTTTCTCATGCACTGCTTATTGGTTGATTCCTACAAGGATTTAATCCCAATGCCTCTTTCTTGTCAAAATTTTTATTGGTCTAGAGCCTACATTTTGTGATCTTCTCTCTTCCTGAGATATGGGATGCTTCTTCGATATTGAATAACATGGTGGCTTCCATTTTTGGCAGGACAGAGACCCTCCAGGAATTCTCTTGTTCAATTGAGGGAGGCACCTGTGAAACTTGACAAGAATTTCTTTCTCTATCCCCACACTTTAGGATTTATATTTATATGGAGGTTTCATTGTTCATGCTAATTGTATTTATATAAATTTGATGCAAGTTGTTGTATTTTCCACTCATGTGGTGATCATTTCAGTGTCACATTTCGTGTAATATTTCAATTTGTGTGGTTGAACTATGCTTCCCACACAATTGACAGACTCATAGTTGATTTTGGTTATCTTGATTGATGGGCATTATTTATTGACTAGGATTTGTTTCCATCGATTATTTCTATGTTCGTAAAGTAAACAAATATGTGGTAGTTGGGGTCAGTTCCTTCTATATCCACTTTTATTGGGGTGAATGTAAAATATTTAATGAAGTGTTATTTAATTTCTTTTGAAGTGTATGTTCCACTCCATGAATTTTCAATATTGTACCACTTGTGGTGTAAGTTTTCCAATGTTCTTGAAAACATATGAAGCCATACTATTTCATCGGTATATCCAATTATTCTCGATTCCCTCTGACAACATTTGATATAGGTCAGAGGGTTGAGCCCCAAATCAACCTCAGGTTTATTAGCTGTGACTGACAACTTCCTTCCACTGAAGCACTTGACAAGATATGTGGTCATCGTGGTCCAAGTGATAGTGTTGGCACATGCCATTTTGGAACAAAGTTCAAGGAAATGATGATAATGATAAGCATAAAAATAGAAGATTGTGGAAAGGCATGGTAATTAATGAAGGCAGTTAGGTAATGGACCAAATAAGGAGTGCATGCCCGAAAACCAGGAAAATCGGTGCTAAGAAACCAAGAAAGTCAAAGAAAGGAATAAAGATGTGGATTAACGAGGAAAACGGTTGGATTTTGGACCAGCCGCGATCAGGGAGTTATAAAGTGGAAAAATATAGTCCACCTAGGGTTAGTGGGTTAGGGTTTTGGTGATACAGGTGTATATTGGTGGCCACCTACCTATTCCAACTGGCACAAAACATTCTTATGGCAACTTACTATTTTTAGCAGGCTTTTAGTTCCTAAACTTGCGGGGCCATTTTGAGGGCCTAAATGATTTTTTTTCGATATCAGGCACCTCAATGATAGACAAAGGCTCTAATTGAGCCTCCAAAATGAATATCCTCATCGATACCTTTCCAATGAGCTATCACACGCCCCAAAAAAATATCATATGCCAAAGTTATGCCCCTAAGAAGTTGATACACCAAACTACCCAAAACGGGGTCCACAGAACTGTTGGATTTTCATCTTCCAGGGTTAGGCTTTTGGATTCTCTTTATGTTAAGAATGCCTTTGGAGCCTCATTGTAATAATCATCTTCTTGCGAATGCGAGTAGCCGTCACATCTCTTCTCAGAAATAAGATGCCACCATTCTAGCGAGTCCTTCACTCTGTATTTCTACAGTTTTGTACATTTTGCTCATGAATAGAAATTGTGTATTAATGTATATATGTGCCTCTTTTTCTTATCTGATATATCTCTTTTATACTATTGGCTCTCTTGCAATGTCTATGTATATTCTTGTGTTATATCTTCGCTCTCATTTTGTGCCGAAAATAATTTGGATCAGTGGTATAAGAGCATGCTTCTCTTGATTGTTTTTTAGTGCATGTCCCCGACAAGGTATGAGTATAGCAAGTTGAGTATCAATATTGTCTCTATTGAGGAAAATCTCTCTCGCATGCCCAAGAAACCCTCAGTGGAAAAAGAAAATAAAAATTACTGAGCAAAAGATTCTATTAATCTGTTGCTTAAGCAAGCTCTAATGCGACAGAGGGACGAAATGATGGATAATTTTTCCCACATCCTTCAATGCCTCCCAATAACAACATGCACGTCTTCATCAAGTGGCCACTTTCGAGGCACCTCTCCATTCAAGGTACAAGTGAATTTTTTATATTCCTGTATTTGAAGGCAGATCGATGTGGATGGCCTAGAAAAATGGTTAAATCTGCTAGAAGGTTATTTCTCTATTCACAATTTTTTCGACAGGGAAAAGATCACATTCGCACTCCTCAAGGCTCTACCCCATGTCAAACATTGGTGGGAAACTTACTGGGAGAAAATTTACATAGAAGAGTCTGGAATATATGGGTTTGAGACCACTTGGGATTTTTTTGTAATGTGGTCAAGGAATATTATTACCCTGTTGGTAAATATGAAGACCAACACATGAGATGGACCACACTGCGACAAGAGAGGGGCCAAGTAGTTCCATATTTCACCAATACCTTCCATACCTTGCACGACAAGCTGGGTAATAAAGACTTCGAGTGACATTTGGTTCTGAAATACCGTGGGGCTCTACACAGATACATCCAAACTGAAATGGATTTTTTGGACATCTCATCATTGGGTGTTGCTTATCAATATGTTATTAAAATCATGTAGAAATTTAAGCACCAGAACAAGTGGGAGTTCAATTTTTTAAATCCACAACAACCGAATTATGGTAAAGATGTCCCTAACAACCAGCCTTAAGAAAACTAGTCCAAGCCACAGGAAAATAACGGTAATGGAAAGACGAAGGACACTGAAAAATGGTGTGATTTCTGCAAAATTCCCTGGCACAACACTGATGAATGTCACTCAAAATAGTCATTGGTGGTCGAGATCAAAGACAAGGAGTTGAACCCTTATTCATAATCTGATTCATAAAATACTGGTAGAAGACAGATCATCAACGCAGACCCCACTGTTATTGTTGCGATCTTCTAGGGTTAGGGTTTTGGATTCTCTTTATGTTAAAAATGCCTTTGGAGCCTCATTGTAATAATAATCTTCTTGCGAATGTGAGTATCCATCACATATATTCTCAGAGATAATATACCACCATTCTAGCGAGTCCTCACTCTGTATTTCTACAATTTTGTACATTTCGCTCATTAATAGAAATTGTGTATTCTGATATATACGTTTTATCTAATATATCTCTGTTATATTATTGGATCTCTTGCAATATCCATGTATATTTCTTTGTTATATCTCCAATCTCATTTCGTGCTGAAAATAATCCAGATCATTTGGTCATTTTTGTAACAGGTAATTAACACGTTTTTGTAATATAAATGTAATGTTGTGAGATAGCGGAGATGATATGATGATCACTGTATTAGAGCCAATTTTTGAGAGAGAGAAACAAAGAGATTGTAAGGGTAAGGTTGTAAGTCATGGGTCGTGGAGCCTACTGCGATATTGTTAGCCTATGAGTGGAAGTATGTAGTCTATGAGGGTTATTCCATAGAATTTCCAGTGAGGAGAAAGAATTATAAGGCGTTCAACACTGTAACTTTGATGCAGAATAATAAAAGAGCCAAGACAACCAAATATTTGTGGGCATAGCCCAGGGGGGGTGAACCACAATGAATTTTTTGTTTCTGTGTGGAATTCTTTTGTTATTTCTTGCACATGTTTAATTATGATGAATGGATTAATCTGTCATTAGTAAAATGCAATGCACAATAGAGTAACCAAGATAATTACTATAGAATAATCCCTAAATGAATGAATCTGATTAATGAGTGGTATATATAAGATATAATGATGTGTTGATGTAATAGAATAATAAATATGATGTGTTTTGAGGTAGAAATAATGTCTCTCATCCCTACAGAAGTCTCCCTCCCAATATAGAAAACATCTGGGTCATGTAGTCACCCATAAGCCATCTCGGGTGAGACTGCATTGTGCACTCTGTGCATAGTTGTTTTCACTAAAATTTTGTCCGCACATGGTTACAAGAACTCAGCATCATCAAACAGTGATGAAGTCATTCATGAATCTAAATTAATACCACAGCATTCAAAAAGGTCAAAAAACTATACAAAGTAGTGAAAAATTGAAGAGCGCTTTGCAGACAATGGGTACGCGCGTGCATGCACGGAACAGGAACGTAGAAATTGCGCACAGGTGCACGATGCACGATTGTTAGCGCAAAAATCTGTGCACCTGCTAAACGACACATTTATGGAAGTGGTCGGCCTCCCAACCACTTATGGTTCAGCTCCCAAGCTGATTTGACCCTCAAATCTGGGCTGGATCCGACTGGTGGGCTAGTCAAAGACCTAATAATACCCTAAATGGCCTCTTTTCACACTACAAAGCAGTTAAACAATAACCCATATGAATGCTATAAAAAGACATGGATGCACCTCATTTTCTCAAGGAATTCAAAGTAATGTTATGCTGCCTATATTGTTTTGAGGACTCCATCCTTGACACAAGCATATTGGCACTATTACATTGGACAATCCACCTCACCATTGAGTGGATTTGTAAAGAGTTCTTTCATCACCATTTTCCATTTTCTTTGTTGTAAGAAGAGCCAGCTAGTGAGGGTCCAAGAGCCTTCCCTTGGAGGAAGAAGGGACTCATAGTCCCCTTTCTTCTTGGTGCTTTGTTTTCATCAATAGATCAGCCTCAAACATTGGTGATATGGGTCTTTTGGTTCTTCTGGTTTCTATGTCCCTATGCTCATGATTTTAGTTTTTATTGCATCTATTAGTTTAATTCTTAATTATAGTTTTTGTTTTCATTCCCTAACTCTTTTCTCTACAGCTGTCCTGCTCAGCAGACCCAACTGAGCTTGCAAGCACCTCTTATTTGCTCACCAAGGTGACGAAAGAGGCACAACATATTGGCGACTCCACTGGGGAAAGGTATCAATTTCCTACCTCATTTGGGTTTATTTTTCTCTTCTTTTAGTTTGTTTAACTTGCAAGTGCACTAACCGACCTAAGCCGACCTGCCAACCAGCCAATTCCAAGTTGAATTGAGAGAAATCCATTCGGATTTTTCGTTCTTAGCCGTGCACCACATATGCGTGGGTTTTTCAATCCACAGATGTGCATCGTGCGCCCATGTGCTTGACTCATGGTTCTGTTCTCTGCACGTGTGCTTTTTAACTTGTCTCTGCTCGCGTGCATGTGCTCTGTGCGCCTCTGTCTTCACTAGGACCCACACATCTGTGCAAAATTTCACATTGTAAAGTTGTTGAGATGTGGGGAAGGCCATTTTACTTCTTAAAAATGATGTCAATCATGTTTTAAAGATGCACCACACTTAGTCCCCTCATCATATAAAGGGGTTAGTCAAACGCACATAGGCACTTAGGAGGATAAAATCAATTTCCCTTCTTTGCTTTTTGCCACATGGATGGCTTGTTTTGACTTACAATATAAGTTGGAAATCATTTTTATTCACATTTAACTTACATTGGGACTAGAAGTTGAATTACAATCGTTTAGTATGCTCTTCTCTCACGCCTCCAAGTGATCTTGAGAATCAGAAAAAGATTGTGAAAAGATTTCATCTCCCTTAAACAAACATTAAAACCTTTTATGAGAGGACAACAACCCTTCTTGGGACTCCTCTTAGTTTGCTTTTTTAAAACACATCTTAATATTGTAA
>ML791376.1:0-15430 GCA_009831015.1 Picea engelmannii
TATGAAACCGTTAATCTGGATAAATCTAAATTACTGATGTTGCTGTAACGAAAATCAATAGTATGCTATGAAGTCAATGTTTTCAGTAATTAAATAAATTGTTTATGGAAATAAATACTGTTTAGAATTATTTGGTTGTTACACTATACCTCAAAATTCTCTAGAATGTTTTACTTTGAATTTCTCTTTCGTGGCCCATCCAAGTTCCGGGTAGAAAGCATGGGCTCTGAACTTGAATTTTTTCCATTTCGACAAGAATTATTTTCTGAAACTTTTGCTTCAACTTCCACTAGCATGGCCCATTCAGGCTCAATGTTGGAACCATGGCTCTGATACCATTTTGTAACATCTCTGGCCACCAACCCGTGCTGGGTAACGCTACCCAAACAACATTATCATTGTTTTTTTTCTCTTATACCACATTGTGATGTACTCGACCACTCAAGCCTAGTCATGCTATCGAAAAACACATTCTTATTGAGCTTTTGATAACCCAAAAAGTATCATACCCAACCATAGACCTGCTGGGCTATGGCACATAGAAAATCTTGCAGAACATCATACATATATAAATTAACAGACAATTACATTATGCTAATATACAAATAAATGCGGAAATAGCAGTAAATCCTATACGTACAACATATACCGGATAAACTCATAAATATAAAACATGCCGACTAAACTCATAAATATAAAACATGTACAAATACACAACATGTAAATGAATAGAGAAATGGGTACTTATCTTTTAATTGAAGTACACCAACTACATGCATACCTTCCATGAACCTCCCAACCATAGACCACGTTGCTCATCACACTCAGTAGTGGGTCACCCCCGAGCTGGGACTAAACTCCACCGGGAAAGGGATTCCTAGGCTTGGTAAGGATGACAGGAAAGTCGCACAGATCAACATGAATGATTTTCTTCCAGAAGCCACTTACGCCCACAACTCATAGACCCTGATTCTCCGCATTCTTGTCCCACCCCAGGAGTGTACACCTTCACTATCACAAGTGCATCAACTGTCCACTCCCCTTCTAGGGCTTCAACAACAGGCTGGACCGGAAGTCTCAGAGTACTGTGGCTGCTACGGGACTCCCTCCAGGAGAAATCACTTCCCCAACACACTCTCTCACCTGGAGAGAGTTGCCCACAGGCCTGACAACCTGCCTCTTCAAACCATCCCTTTAGCAAATACAACAACAACATTCAACTAATGCACAGGTGATGGCATCAAGCGAAACCAGGTAAGGACATAGAAGATGACAACAAGCCATGCTCAGCCAAGGAACTGTGTTGGCAGCAATAACCAACTATTAAGACACAACACAGGCTCATGCAAAGTACAGGTGTGTTGTGATTCACAGGAAAACACAGGTTAGCTTCACAGGTTTTAGAGGTGCGCAAATGATGTAGAGGTCGATGATGGAGATGATGGATCAGTACGTGAGTCAGTGGGTGAATCGGGTAAGATGGAAGAATTCTATAGAATGGCGAGAGTCCCCCCCCCCCAAAAGGCAAGAGTGGCGAGGGAACACGAGCATGGGGAGAGATGCGAGAGTGGAGGGAAAACCCCCCAATGAGCCGTCTTTCCTAGCTATAAGTTGCATGCACTCATGTTGACGCATGTCTTTCTGAAGCTGCATGAGCTCCACTTAACACTCGCTTCCTTTTCCCCAGGAACTTAGCACAACACGGATTATATCCAACCTTAGCCTTTTGGAAATAATAATATAATATTATTCATTTAGAGGTAAGCCCTCTAGCGTAGCCCCTAATCCTAGACACTTAGCCCCTTCCCTCACCCTACCTAGTGGAGTTTAGTCTCCCATTCTCTTTTATCATGGTCGGTCTACATGCAACGATGTATTTATATTAATCATATGAGTATTTAAATATACAAAAACAGTCTCTTTGGCCTTTAGCATCTAGGCTCTTCGGCCTAATCATCACATAAGCCTCCTAGCTTATAATCACTTGGCTCACCAACCTACAAAACATATTTACATTCACAATTACAATTGGGGCTCGGTCTTGGGATGCTACATTTGGAAAAGGAATGATTCATGTGCCAATGCATAGAAAGGAAATACCAGACCTCAGGGAGAAATACAATGAATTTTTGGCATCTGAGAAATTTAAATGGGAAGAAATGGAGAAGGAATTGGGAGAGTTGAAGAAGTTGCAAGTTAAGTGCCATATTCTGCAATAGGATAAAAATCAAATGTATTTGTTAGAAGAAGAGTTGTTGAGTTTTAGAATCCCTTCTCCCTCATAATCGGTCTTCCTTCATGAACAATTAACTATTTTTAAGCTTAAAGCTATTAAGGAAGGAAGGCCTTATAAAATGATTAGTGCCTCTGAGTTTTTAGAAACTTTCTCCGGGAGTGATTTCTCATATCAACATTTCTTGTGTGATCTTTATTTGCATGAACATGCCTGCCTGTTGGATATAAAATTTAATCATGTTTAATATGTAGGAGATGTGCAACTGAGAGCCTTCACTTCTTTTGTGAACAATCAGGAAAAATGGTGGAACATCTTCCACACAATCCAAAGAATGAAGGAGAAGCAACATTATGGATTAAGGATGAACCTCGTACTCATGTTAGTGTTTTTAATATACATCAACATCTACTCTCTTCATCTTACAGGACTAGAAAAGTGACAAACCTTCAAAGGTCTGTCATAGATTCTTGTGTTAAACAATTAATGATTAGAAACAATTTTCATTGGAAGGTATCAGATTTAAATGGGAAGCATCCTCTACATCCTTGAGGACCAAGGATCCCTATAGTTATGGCAATTTTACCTATGCTATGTCTCTGGTTTCTAGCTATATTGAGTGCATTCATACTTTTGGTCCATAGTGGTTGGGGCTTAAATTTCATTTCCCTCTTATTTGACTGCCAACAAAAAAGTATCTGCATAAGTACAAATTGACTAAGAAGAATGAAAGGGCTGCATAAGTACAAATTGACTATGAAGACTAAGATAATGCTGCATCATCCTACAATATTTCTAATTTGCATTGGAAAAGTTCATTCCCCGACTCGAACTCCTATTCTGAGTGAGTGAACTTTGAAGTTGCATGGGGACATGCAATGGTGTAGTTGGGGGGAGATGTTGGGTGCTAGTCCTTGTTTTTCCATTGAGCACTGGAGAATTAACATTGTATTTGAAAATTTGATATCTTAATAAGAAGTGGCAATGTTCATCTGAATTTATGTTAGTGATTAATTATTTTTACTATGCTTGATTTCCTTTGAAGTAACTAGACTAGATTACAAATCATTTCAATGATTCATAATATTTTTATTGAGAGGCTAAATGTAATTTTTTTTTATTCATGACATTAAAATTATAAAAGAATTAGAGGAATGTTGGTCTCATTGGAAAAAGATGTCCTATGATGACTCCGTAGAAATCTAGTAGGCCAATACAAAGACCATTTTTCTCTTCGCTTAGCAACTCATGGCTCATTCCTTTTATGAATACCAACATGTCTTCTCAAAGAAAATATAAATAAACATAATATATTCTAAATAAACCAATCGAGCTACTACAAATGGCTCAAGCTTCAGTCAAGCATCAAATGAAAACTAGAAGCATTCAAGGGATTAACACAATCTTTAATCAAAATAAAACCAAACTTCCAAAGTTGAAAAAATGGTCCAAATGCAAACAACAAACAAACCATTAAAATTTGCCAAGATATCAAAGTTACAAATCCAAGACGTTTCATGTGCTTGAGTCTTGAATGAGCCCATTCTTTCTTAGCGAAAGTCTTGTTAATTAGTTATTTAGCCTTTAATACTAGGACACTATCTATGTGAAGAAATAGGTCTCAACTTCATCAAATGCCAGCTTCATTTCCCGTCACAAATAGGAAAACGAGAATTTATTAGTTAACTATTAAACCATCAAACTTAAAATAGCTTGGATCAAATAAATGTAGCTTCAATGTTACACTATTTAATACAAAATATAGAACCTATTTCTACCTTAAATGCAATCTCAAATTTATAGATGGTAATCTTGCTCCCATAAAGAATTACCTTTTCCCATTGTACTCCGAAAATAGAGGAACAATTAAGTCAATAAACTAACAAGAATCACATCACATGTGACATTCCATTTATTATCTCTACAACTCCAATCATCAATGGAACATGTAAGTCAAAATAAGAGTCCCCTCATATATATTTGTTATTGGTTTAGATAACATCTTGGGGTATATTAATATCCCAGTTCACATCAACATGTCGACCCTCGTTTTCTATATTATGAACATGAAACTCTATAGATGAACTATTATTATGATCTTCCAAAAGATTATCTTCCATATGAAGTTCATTAGAGGAATTTGTTGTGTTGTATTATCCCCTTCTATCACATTTTGATGGTCAAAGAGCTAGTGCTCTATCAAATGGAAAATTGTTTATGTCATACTTTGTTACATATAATCTTAAACATGTATCCATATGTTTATCAATATTGCTCCTCAACTTTGACTTCAAGAATTATAGCGCACTAAACATTCTCTCATCCTCCAGTGATCCCAAAATCATGGTTTGACATAAATCTATTAATTTGAAATATTCTGACATGTTTTCTTCTAGGTATTGGCATTCACCTAATTTAGTCCATAATCTTGTTATTGCACCATGTTCTAGAGGTTTCTCCAAACCACAATATTGATCTATCATTTTTTGACCAAAGAGATTGGATTGTTGATACAACTTTGATGAATCTAATATACCTTCAATCTCTTCTCCTTGTACATTGCGATTCTTGCCAAATTGGTGCACTAAAATTTTTAATTTTGCTAAAAAGTCAACTCTTTTAGCCACTCTATTTTTTTCAAGGTTCCAATATTGAGGGTATACCACATACATGGCCTCCAATAATTCATCTCAAGGAAATCATTCTCTTATCTTTGATGGTAGTGATTTTGCAATTTATATCAAGTTGTGCTTCACTGAAATCACAACATTGTTGAATTGGTCTCTTGACACATGACTCTCTTCAGTGATTCATCCCATATTACTAATATAATGAAATGGAACCATATATCCACACACTACGATACATAGTATTCCTTTTCCATCAAACTTCAAATAATTTTCAATGTTTTCTATATCGATGATAGTAGTCCAACCTTTAAATGTTGGACCTATGAAAGACTCTGGCATCGTATACAAATTATCCAATTGAAGATATGCTAATTTTCTTGTATGTATGTATTCTGCAATATACATTGTGCGACTCTGATACATTTTCACAATGACATTCATTTTATAAATCATAGGAAGAATTCAAACCAATGTTAATAATGTCTCTATATCATTTAATTGAAAGAGAATATCTTGAGCTTTGTCTACACTGAAGGGATGTTCATACATCACCCGTACTAAGGATTGGTACTCACTAAATAGTATTTGAGCTAGTCCATTCAATGGGATCCATCTTGTATCAACATATTTTAGTATATTTTTTCCATTTGTAACACCCTCAACAAATTTTTTAAACTCTTTAAATCGCTTGGGACTACGACAAAAGTATGCATGAGTTTCACGTACAAGATCTTCAACTTTTGAAACTAGTGGAAACTTGCTTACTATTTTAAATGCAAGATTCATTCTATGAGCCATACAATGAATACTAATCATAAATGGTGAAGTTGATAGTTGTAGTTTGACACAAAGGCCATTTCTTTTCCCTTGCATGATTGTTGCTCCATCTGCTCTGACACCTACCAAATTTTTCGCAATCACTAAATGATCCATACCACCAATTTCTGTCAAAGTCTTGATGATAAGTTCATAAATATTTTGAGTTTTAGAATTATCCCTCATTTTATGAATCCCAAGTAAATATGAATACCTAACATGATCATTAACCATATAAATGCTCATGCAGATCCATGAAGTATTATCAATAGTTGTAACTTCATCCAAAGACAATGAAAAAAACCTAGCATTTGCAATATTCTCTTTCAAATCATCATTTTCTACTTGAGATAGATATTTTTCTCATTCCCAACCACTCGTTATTGACCAATGAGAAGATGGGAAATTTGTCACTTCAATAAAAGATATAAATTTCTTGTAATCTAGAAAATATGTCATAGGACAACCTCTAGATAAGATGTGAAATACAATGCTTAATTGCATCGACTTGGATAACATATTTCTTTCCATCGTCTTTCCAAATAGAGATTTGATGGTTCCTCCAGTTGCCTCGATTTTTATCTTACTGATTAAGTATTTATTATATTCATCTTCATATTTGACATGTCGACATTCCTCATAATATTTCCATTTGATAATATATTTCTCCTTGCTATTTACAATTTCTTTATCATACACCTTTCCTGCATGCTTCTCTATTGTATCTATCTGCATCTGCAATTTTACTGTCTTTCCAAGTTTCCAACGACATACAATGCATCTAACCTCTTGTGAAGCCTCTTTCTCATTTGTTGGAGGTATTGGTTCAATAAATGGAAATTTTGAGACCCAATCCGATTGGAATTGTCTCCCTCTGTCCCACTGGCCTTTTTTCCATTTCCGTGATTGTGAATAGTTTGTGTTTCCTTCCCAGGAAAAATCTTCAACATTATTATTGTCAATTTCTGGTGAAAGCATCTCAATTTCATCACTAGAGGAACCTATTTCATCATGTATTATATGGATATTAGATGCATTCTCAGAAGAGTTTACATCTCTTTGATTTTCACTAATGGGTTGCTCAAAAGAGATTAAATGATGAAGAGAATCTGGGTTATTGGATTGAGGATTTTGAAAGTAAGAAAATTCATCCCTCTATTTTGATGCTTTCTTTCCACGATTGTTGTTTGACATCTCACTGGAATTTTCAGAATTCTAATTTCAAATCAATCTAGAAACCAAAAGTGAAACCTGCATGAGAAAAATAATATAAAATTAATCATCCATTTGGCAAGTCAACACAAATGAAAGAGATATATCAATTTTAAGAACTCAATTCTTGTCAACAAGTTACAAAACCAATAATACTTATCTAAAAACAAATCACTTCAACATACACAGTATATAGAACTACTAATATACTCCAATCACTAACCCAAACAATCACTAGTCATGACCTGAAGCCTCTACTATCTTGGAGGGTCGAGGCTAGGTGGGTGCTATCACTGATTAAAATGAAAATTGTGTGTAGAAACACACAAGAAATGAGCATTGGGAAACAAGGTGCTGAAACACTGTGTTTCAGCACCAACTTGTGAGAATGATTTAAAAACACCATTAGCTCAAAAATTTAAACATAGAACTATTGATCTACTCCAATCACTAACCCAAACAATCACTTGTCATGGCTTGAAGCCTCTGCTATCCTGGAGGACGGGTGGGATCTATCTGATCAAGATCATAGGATGAAACTTGTGAGTGGAAACACACAAGCAATGAGCATTGGAAAAACGGTTTTGTAACATAGTGTTTCAGCACGAGTTTGTGAGAATGATTTAAAAATGATCAGGTAATTTATCCAAACTATGGGTAAGATCAAAAAATTAAACAAAGAACTATTGATCTACTCTAATCACTAACCCAAAAAAACACTCGTCATGACATGAAACCTCTATTATCATGAAGGCTAGGTGGGCTCTATCACTGGTCAGGATGACACTTGTGCGACATGCATGGAAACAAAAAATTAATGAGCATTGGGAAAATGGTGTTTAAACACTATGTTTCGACACCAACTTGTGAAAATGATTTAAAAACTCCAAGGTAATTTAATAATTTATCCAAAATGTAGTTTGTGAGTAAGCTCAAAAACTAAAAAATAAAACTACTGGTCTACTCCAATTGGAAATGACTAACTCAAACAATCACTCATTATGACCTGAAGCCTCTATTATCTTGGAGACTGGGTGGGGTTGTGGGCTCTATCACTAATCAGGATGATAGTTGTGGGACGTGCGTGGAAACACACAAAAAATGAGCATTGAGAAAATGGTGTTGAAACACCGTGTTTCAACACCATATTGTGAGAATGATTTAAAAACACCCAGGTAATTTATCCAAACTATGGGTAAGATCAAAATCTTAAACATGTTACAAAGAACTACTAATCTACTCCAATCACTAACCCAAACAATCACTCGTCATGACCCGAAGCCTCAATTATCATGGAGGCTGGTTGGGATCTATCACTGATCAAGATAATCCCTACTAGCATATGCACTTAATGAATGCCTTGTTAGAACTTAGAACATTTTAGAAATTCAGAATTTAAACTTTGAAAGTCTTTTTGGTTTTTATCCTTAAAAATAAATCACAAAAAAACTTAGGAAAATCATTTTTCATTTAATAAAAATATGTTCCTTATATCTTAATAGGGCGCTTCCAATATCATCCACTAAAGAATTTTAGTTGACCGGATCAACGATTCATGCGATTTCGAAGTTCTAAAGTTGATCCTGATTATTTTGAGAACGACATGAAGGCAAAAATATAACCAAGATATAACAATGATACACAAAAATATAGAAGAGAACATAGAAAAACATAGAAATACGGTGAAACCCAACTTCTATTACTGAATAACATAAAAAAACATTGTAGAACACAAACTGGAAAAATGGGGTAGCTTATCTCTAAAAAGAAAGAGATGTTGGCTACGCTTCATTCACAAGAAGATTTACATCACACTCCATCGTATGCTTAAAGGGCCTCCTTCACCTCAATTATATATGAGAGAGTGAGAGGAGAACAATTCCCATGATGCATGTGGGATAAATTGGACTAAGTTTATAAAATGTCATAGGCATGTAAAACACTAGGACTTCCTGCGTGGTCACCCATCCTAGTACTACTCTAGCCTAAGTACACTTAATTGCAGAGTTCTAATGGGATCCAATGCATTAATGCTATGTTGTAGGCATGTATACAAGACCACTAGAAAATTATTAAATGATGTATGTAATTAAAAAATGAATATGAAATTACATTCCATTCCCCATCAAAAGGGCGAATATGATCGTTTATCAAAACCACAAACTCAAAATGGTGATTCAATGGAAGAGGTGGATGGCCACTGATATCCATATGGATCAAAATTTGCGCTAGTATTAAACAAAATAAAATTACAAAGGCACTTCGAGACTTCGTGATTCAAGAGTTTCAAATTCATAATGCCTGAAGATAAAAAAAAAAAAAAACCCCGAAGTTGCAAAGCTCCAGAGTCTCAGAGACAGGTTCCTGCGAAAATATTTTGAATAAAATTGGCTAATGAGTCACAGGCCACCTGTCAAAAAATTTATTTTGGTTGACACGTGGCACTCTTTTTGGGCATTTTTGTCAGATCATTCGCACTTTTTTAGGTGACATGTGTCACTCACCTTTTGCATGTCACGTCATCGAAAGTGACATCATCACTTCCACATCACTATGGGAGATTTTTCTTCGGGAGTGTGGAGATAAATCAAAGAACAGGCTCAAAAACGTCGTAGCACCGAAATATTGAAACACTTGTGATCATGATAAATAATACACTTAGCAAACTTAATTAATTAAAACATGTTTAACAATTAACTAGTCATGATTAACGATAAGTAATCACTCTGTAGTTTCGGCCTTCAGGAGATATCTATTGTCTTGCAATAAAAACCCCTGAACGTCGAACTGCTGAAGTATTCAGTTCTCACTGCACATACACGCTCACAAAATCTCGGAGCTCCAGACTTCTGGAGTCTCGAAGTACTTAAAAAAAAGGTTTGATTATTTGCTCTGCGAATTTGGCATTCGAGAGATATACAGTGTACACCATGTTGCATTCAAAACTACCAAATTTCGAAGTTCTGAAGTAATTAAAACTAAAAGCGACTTTAAACCATGATTAATTAAAATATATATATTTAATAATTTATTAACTACTTTGCGAATTCGACCTTTGGAAGATATCCATTGTTTTTCTTTCATAACTCCCGAATGTCGAACCTCCAAAGTACACTGTATGTTATCTTAATTACATCCATTAATAATACACCCAACTGGCTAGGATTAAATATTGGGATAAGTTTTGCGACCACCAGGTAATAAATTTGACAGATTTTGGAATGATTACTCTGTCAGTAGATTAATACAAAAATAGCTAGACATTAAATTTTGTTGTAAATAAAGGAATTTGAAGTTTCAAATCATTTCACCATTAGCATCTGAAATTTTTCGTGTTCATCATTGTGAGCTCACATGTTTTGCTTCTCGTAGGAAGGTTAACTTCATCTTTCAAAAATCATGGCACCGCGCAAAACAGGAAAGAAGCAAGATTTATCGACTGACGAATCAAACCCAAATGAAGATATACTCTCAAATACTACTTCTTAATGGACACACACCACCAAAGCTTGGAAATAAGTTTATGAAATTTTGGAGCATGAACTTTCTCTCTGTCCAAATGATTCATCAGAAGAAGACGGTGATACATTTTCAGCTAAGTTTAGACATGTGGTGAAGTTTGAATTACATAAAGTTGTTGCTCGGCCTAAACTTATGCCTTACACTGATATGATAAGTTGGCCCTGGAACATGTAGATATCCCAACAAGAAGCATCGTCAGTCACCAGAAGACCTTCGTAGACTTTTTTCTGCCCGAGGATATTCAAGTAATGTATAAATTATCTTCCAAATCCAAATATACCTACAATTCATCGTTTATATTGAAGTTTGAGGATGAGGAATGCACTAAATATGATAAGACCATCCATGATATAGTGAAAACCTGGTGGGGTAATCTAAGCAAGTTCAAATCTGATACCCATGGTTTATATTCTACAACATCCCATGATGCTCATATCATATATATTGCCATGATGCTATGTAGAATGTCTAGTAGGAAAAATCCTGTGCATTTTACTGTAGAATGAGTTCCTATAATCCATGAGGTTGTTTAGGGTTACACTTTTGATTGGGGAAAAATGTTATCAGACAATTTAGCCAAGGAAATTGTGGAATACAAGATGTTAAAATATAAAGGAGAACATGCCCCCTTTTATATGTCTGCATTCATTATGGACACAATTTGTTTCAGGACTCCATTTCCTGTCATGAATTGGAGCTGGACTGCGACTAGCACTGAGTCCATACATTTTTATCACTCTAAATTATGGGAGGAAAGTTCAAAGGAATTCTTCTATGAAATTTGTCATAATGTAGTAATCCCAATTCATGAAGCTATGTATGGACAATCTCCCCCTAGAATTTCAGAACAGATCATTGGAAATTTGGGTGCTATCGCAGATTGGTATGTTGAGGAAATTTTTTCTTATATCAGAGTATTTGACTATTATTTATATCTGCATGCTGTCCCCAAATTCCTACCTGACAGACTGGTTTGTAGAGAAGTAGCTTATCAAACAGTCTTAGGAGGAATAACTAAATAATTGAAGGCGACACAAAAGAGAGTGTGGAAAACCTTTCCCATACAGGTTGGCGTGTTTCCGTTATCTGATTTTGGACACGCTAATATTGAAGCTTCAGCCTTAGAAGATATCAAATTGGTTGATATTGAGTATAAAATGCATGATCCTTATAGGGTGGTTGAAAATTATCTAGCTCAATTCAATATGAAAATATATATACATGAAGATTCCCCCTATGATGAAATTTTCAAAGGAGAAAGATCGTACGATGAAGTTGAAAGAAGATTTCAAAATTTGCCTCAAGATCAACAGTTAGGATTCCTCAGTTTTCAGAAGAATGGAAGGAATATTCTGCCCGAGGTCTTGGAGGGAGAAGAAAATACAACTTCACAGGTGAAATAATTCACATAGCCCAAGCAACATAGATTTCCTGAGGACAAGGCTAAGGAAGGGGAGAAGAGCTCAAATACATTATCCAAAGATGCAATAATATCAGTTCTAGGTAAAGATGAGAAAAAATTATTAGCATCATTTGAGGCCTTCATGAATCACGTGCCTACTTTTCCTTTCTTATCGCCAAATACTGAAACTCCAATGAAATATGCCACAAACCCAGAAGGATCTATTGCACTCAGTTCTCCCATACCATCATTAACTCCGCTAGCAACAAGTTTTGACTTTGAGTTAACTGGTTCAAAGATTATTAATATAGATGACCTCACACCTATTCAACTTGAAGAAATGCTTCCATCAAATTTATTTTTCAACAAGAAAAGGAAGGATATCATAAGAAAGGAAGCTTGACATAAAGAAGGCGTAATTACCAAAAACCAGAAAATGAAATATGATGGATAGGGACAGAGTGACCCTAAATTTGCAAAAGAATTTATAGACTCATTGGGAGCCTTTGCAACTGCTAACCAGTGGTCAGTGGATAATCTCACAAAACAACTGGAACAAAAGAGTGTTATGGTTGAACAATTGCATAATGATATGGAACATATGCAAATGAATGCTAGAAATAAAATCAATTTTGATACAAAACAAATTAGACAGGGTTTTGAGCAACATATAAAGAAGTTAGAAGACAAACTAGAATTAAGTGTTCAAAATCAACAGGTGAGCAATATTGTGCTTTCCCAGAGATATAGGTTAATAGATCATTTGTAGTCTCGAATAATTTTATTTGAGAACAAAGGAATGGATATCACTGTATTTAAGAAGAAAGCATCTGAAATAAATGGAAAGATGGAAACTGTCCAACAAGACCTATACCAAAATATGGATATTATTCAAAGACATTATCAAGTGATTAATAATTCCTTGAATAATATTCATGGAAAGGAGAAGGAAGTCTGTACAACCAGGTCCAAATTCCAAGAATTCATAGTATGGAGACAAAAAATCAATGTACCTACGCTTGCCCCTTTTTCACAATATGAGAATATAAAGGGATAAATGGATTTAAATCTCTGGGAAACAAATATTGAAGAAAGTAAGAAGTTGGCTAGAGAAACAAAGGGATATTTTCTTAACACTCTCTCAGCTATAGAGATGGAAAAGGCTAAGTTTGATGGCAGTGCTATCCCTGATACACTTGGACAAATAGAGATTGAAAGGAGCAAAGAGAATTCAAAGAAAAATAGAGAGAGTGTACAAAGTGTTATCCAACATGTATATCATGTTGATTTACAAATGATAAATGATATGTTGGTAAAACCAAGCTTACAACATCAGGTTATAGCACTGGTGAAAATTCAAGAGAAATTACCTTTGGTACACAAAAAGGTTTTCGCATTTGAGTTGAATGGAAATGTTGAACCTTCCAAATTTGTTGTGGCATTAATGGAACGGCATGCTAAATTCAACGATCAAAAAAAAAAAAAACAAGTACACTCTTGAGGAAATAAAGGACAAGTGAAGTGCGAGGAAATCGAAGAAATCTCAACAAATTCAGAAAAATATGCATTGCATCTTTTATTTTTGATTATATTCTATTTTTTAGATCAAAGAATGTGGAACGCCTAACTAATTTTGGTTAAGAATTTTTTGTATAAATAAACAAAACTAAGATCTATTCAAGGATTCTTCTTGGCGAATGTAAAAGAGAACTCATTGAATATCAATAGAAAAGAGAAGACAAAGATTTTACGTCTCATTTTTCTTGAGTTATGTGCTTTCCTTGTATTTTCATTTCCATTTTTCCTTGTATTTCCATTTTCTTGATGACACTTGTGAGTGGAAACACACAAGCAATGAGCATTGGGAAAACGGTGTTGAAACACTGTGTTTTAGCACCATCTTGCGAGAATGATTTAAAAATGACCAGGTAATTTATCCAAACTATGGGTAAGCTCAAAAACTTAAACACATAACTACTGATCTACCCCTATCACTAACCCAAAAAATCACTCGTCGTGACATGAAGCCTTTGTTATCCTATAGGTTAGGTGGGCTCTACCACTGATCAAGATGACACTTGTGCGACGTGCGTGGAAACACACAAGCAATGAGCATTGGGAAAATGATGCTAAAACACCATGTTGAAACACTGTGTTTCAACACCAACTTATGAGAATGATTTAAAAACTCCCAAGTAATTTAATAATTTATCCAAACTATAGTCTATGTGTAAGCTCAAAAACTAAAACACAGAACTACTGATTTAATCCAATTGGCAATCACTAACTCAAACAATCAGTCTCATGACTTGAAGCCTCTGTTATCCTAGAGGTTGGGTGGGGCCGTGGGCTCTATCATTGATCATGATGACACTTGTGCGACATGCATGGAAAAACACAAACAATGAGAATTGGGAAAATGGTGCCGAAACACCGTGTTTCAACACTAGCTTGTGAGAATGATTTAAAAACACCTAGGTAATTTATCCAAACTATGGGTAAGCTCAAAAACTTAAACATGTTACATAGAATTACTAATCTACTCCAATCACTAACCCAAACAATCACTCGTCATGAACTGAAGCCTCTGCTATCCTGGTGGCTTGGTGGGCTCTATCATTGATTAGGATAATACCTACTAGGATATGCACTTAATGAATGCCCAAAACAACTTTGCTACTAGTGGAGTGGAGAACCATGAGCCCATAAATTATAAGATACTAAGATTGTTCCTGCACAATCATGACAAATTTCAAAAGTTCCAGAGAGGGCTCAGAATCCACTTATGACTTACCCAATATCAAGATTCAAGGCGCTGCAGGGGCCAGTCTGGCAACCAAAAATGTTGACACAGAGAGACCGGGATGATGGCAAGAACTCGACACTTTCTCCTCTTGTAATTTACAATTTTTCACAATAGAATTCTGAGTTGGAACTTGGACTTTGAATATTTCAATCTAGGCGTGGTAGAATATTTCAATTTGAACCACTTGGATCTATTAATATTGTGAATCACCATCAAATTGGGGAAATTTTTTCCGAAACCCATGATCAAATTCATGTAAAAACTCCAAATCGGGGTATCCTCTGTAAAACTAAAAAATCCAAATCGATGGGTGAAAAAACCCTGAGGCCAATGGCCATTCCCAAATCAAGGTGAATCATGGTCCTTGTCCCTATGAAAAAACTAAAATTGTGGGCGAAAACCCCAGAAGATTGATGGTTACTCCAAGAAATCGGGTGAAAGGGAGGATGGCCACCATTTTTCCAAGTTGAAAATGTAATTAATATTTAAATTTTGACCGCCATTTTTGGGCTAAATATATAACTAATATTGTTTTAAAAATAAAATGGGGGTGAATTGGGATTAATATGGTTTTTTTTTAAATATATAAAATTTGCCCTGCCAAAATTTGTAGGGGCTAGATTTCACCCCTAAAATTTTCTATGCTTGAATTTCTTGAAGATCTAAAAGGCCTTAGATTTATATTTAAGAAATAGACCCATGTTTTTCTATTGAAACCATATATGAATGTTATAAAATATCGATGATTTCCAAGAGAGGGTGTTTACATAGGACCACAAAGATATGAATGAATCAACTCAAGTGGAGCT
>ML791376.1:24085-42173 GCA_009831015.1 Picea engelmannii
TCTTAAGTTTGTCTCAAAGCAAGCCAAGGAATGGAACTATTTGAAAAGGTTGATTCTGTAGCTCATTATAATTATCAAGATTTTAATAGGGGCCCTTTAAATTTTGTAAAAATATAAGGGGAGTTGTTGGGGCCCAACACACCGCCTTTATCAACACCTCTATTGCTAGATGATTTTCCTCTTCCTTTGACTAAAACTTGAGATCCAAAAGCTTGATAATAAGAGATGATAGATGATCTATTCAACCTTTTTTCATGGATTTGCAAGGAACCCATAAGATCATCAAGAGATATTTGAGTTAAATTCTTTAACTCTTCTATTGCTACAATAATAGGATCAAATATAGGGGGAATACTTCCCAATTTTTTTTCTATGATTCTTTGATTATTAAGTACGTGAATGGATCTAAAGATAAATCTCAAAATAAACCCACAATATCAACAAGAAATAACCAAACCATTCACCAAAATATTGAACACAAGAAATAGTCAAAATCTTTGAGGTAGGGTAACACCATATATTAATCCTTAAGGAAGGATAACACTCCTCAAGCAATGCTTGATACATTCACCATATTCTTCACTATGCCTCATTTTACACTTCTTTATATAGCTCTCTCTATCTCCTGGGAACCTTCTAGAGAGTCTTTTCACATTTATTATATATAACTACCACAGTGAGCCTTATTTAATATAAGGGACCTAGTCCACCTTACATTGAATGACTTCGACTAATAATACATAACTATTGAATGAACTACACTAATAATAGATAACCACATTCCCATTGGGTACCTTCCTAGGTACCCCATATTACCTCCCTAGGTATACTACATTCCATCCCCTTTCATATGTTTCGTCCTTGAAACACGAGAAGAAACCATGCAATATGACTGACTAAGAAATGTAGCCAACTGGTACCAAGTACGACCATCCATCCATCCTAATGGAAGTTGAACATGATGTCCATATGCTACCTTTCCACCCCTATCTTGCTCTGCATCATGCCGAGGTTGTCATGGAATTGTTTCACTAGCCATATTTCTTCTTGCAATGTTGGTAGTCATCCATGCACCTCTTTCTCGATTTCCTTTCTGGTGCCCTGTTGGTGCATAAATGTGTTGAATCTCACACCCTTGCCTTGATGATTGTTTTTTCTCTATATGATGTCGATGGCGATATACAACAACTTTAGGAATTTGTTCTTGTTTTTTCGAATCTGTAACACATTGTGCCTTTGAGTCAATGACCTCCTTGGCTTCATTTGTGTGTCCTTCTTGTGGCTTTGCTTCATCTCCTTCACTAGACTCTACCTCTGATTCAACTTCATACTCTACAATAAATTCTTTGCTTGCCACCATGGGCCCATGTTTCTTACGAAAAGACACATCCTGTAATGTCATTTTCTTTTTCTTGTACCAAATATTTAGAAACTTCTTTTGCACATTAATATTAATTGTACCAACTGATTCCATCCAAGGATATCCCAAAACAATATCCACTTCATCCATATCCATAGCATAAAAATTTGAATGCAACACATATTTATCCACATTAAGCTTCAAATCTGTAAAAAATTGAATATTTTTACCCTCAATATGTGTGCTATGGATATTCTTTGCAAAAACTTGAGATATATTAACCAACTGAACATTGATAAAAATTTATTGGCAACTAGGGTTAATAAAAACAATTATAGTTTCTTTATGAATACAACCATGAACCTGTAATATAGATTTTCCACATGAAAATAAACCCTTGGTGATGTCTTTATCCTTACATTTCGTATGATACCACTTGTCTAAAAACAATTTTTCAAGTGCTTCCTCAGAAAGTCACATCCATTCCCAAAAGTCAAATGATTTCCACCATGTGTGAGCATCTTCTCTCAAACTAAGGCGTAGAAAAAATTTCCACTTCTCTTTCCATTCTGACTTGTGGGACTTAAATAAGTCTTCAATACTAGGACCATCATATTTTCTTGTAAAATACATCTTGCTTGGAAAAAATATTCAACAAAAACTAGGGTGTAAAAATAACTTACTACGCAAATCGCTCGGCTTTTTCCGGAAAACCCTAAAAATTTGTCAAATTTAAAATGATGATAACTTCACTTCCCTGAATCCATTTGTTGGCACAGGGGAAGACCTAGGGTTCAATGCTCAAGATCATACCAACAAAACCCTAAATATCGGCCCTTTCGGCAACACCTGTGAACCATATGAAGTCTCACACAAGGTAGAGGCAGGGGTGGTTACAGGACTCATATGTCTGCAACCTTAGTTGGGACACCAATCTGTGATTACAACACCTTAAAAGAGCACTTAGCGGTTACAATTCATCAATATTTAACCAGTATCTACTTCATAGATAAAACCCTAATTACAGAGCAGTGCAGTATTCACCCAGATCTAGCATGCTCAAGAACTAAGCACATTCACATAGGTTAGATTTAACATTCATCCATATTATTAAGTAAAAATCATTAACAGATCTATCTATCATTCATCTATATCAAATAACTTAAGCAAGTAAACACATAAACACATCAATACATCACACAAAGCATAGCAACACAGGATATACGTGGTTCACCCCCAGCCTGGGGCTACGTCCACCAACTCTTCTTCTTCTTCTATATTGTCTTCTACCAATATTCTACATGCACAGAGCCAAAAGATCCTACTCTGCATAGGACATGAGATATATGCGCACTTTGCTAGATCCTCCTTCCCCGAGCTAGGTTACAACTCAAATCCTTTACACAATCACTTGCACTTAGTTCTGCAAGTTTTCAACATAACATGCACGAAGTATTTACAACTATTACTAGAACTTAGCACTTAACATCACACACTTGCGCCTACCACTTAGCATCACCCATTCACCACTAGCTTACATCGCCTAGATATATATTTATACATTACAAAAGAGGCCTAAACATGGGTAAACCCATGGGCCAACATCCCCATACCCATTACATAAGCCCAAAACTCAAAAATCCCTAAAAAGGGGCTGAGATCCCGCGATCTCCGCTTCGACTTGCAATCTGCCTTCGACAGCCTGTCAGAGTCCCAAAAGTAGGTCAAACATGACCAAGGATCCTCAAGACTTGGTCAAGGGCCAACATGCCCCCAACATTCACCTGTGACTCGTCTCGAGTCACTCTGATCTGGGTATCTCTGCTTCAAAAACCTCGAGCTTGGCTCAAGATGCTTCGACCTATTGTTTCACCAAGGCCTTTTGCTCATCGAATTCTTGGCTAATTGCTTCATTGACAGGTCCCTCTAAGTGTTGTTCAGTTGCAGTGACTACTTGCTCCAGTTCTACTCCTCGACCTTCAATCTATGCGAACTGTTGGCAAGCCTCGTCCTGTATTGGTTGGCGTCTCTGAGTCACTTCCATTACTCTACTCTGAATGACATGGACCTACTGTTGAGCAATGCGTTGTTCCTGGGATCTCTTCATCCTCTCAATAGCCGACAGGAGCTTCAACTGTGCCTGTATTGTCTCTGCTTGTTGCTTTGTCTCCTGGAGTTGTGACTCCAGTGCCTTTAGTTTAGCGTCTTTAGTGAGTCACTCATAAGTCTGGGCACTGCGATCACTTAGTTGTTTACATTCCATGGCGAGGGCCTTGATTCTCTCAACTTCGCTTTGAGCATTTACTTCTCTTTGATCTCGCACATCTTGTGGAGTGTTGGGCATTGTTCGTAGCTCCAGATCTATGATTCTCTGGTGAAGCTATTGGATAGCTTCCACAAGTTGCGCTACTTGCTTCTCTATTGGTTCTTCCCCTTTTTTCTCTAATCCTGTCACAAATTGAAGTGCTCTGCTGACTGCTTCTTTGACTCCGAGCTACTCTGCGAGAAACTACTCTTTATCTTGTTGGATTTGCACTCTATCGTCTTCAAACTTAGTTTGGAGGGCAGCCTTCTCCTGCTACGCAACTCGACGTTGCTCTATGACTACTTCTTGTACTTTCTTTAGGGCCACTGTGGCCTGTTCTATTTCTTCCTGCGCTCGACGAAGGCGAGCTTTGATCGCATCAGCTAGTCTGCGGAGTTGAATAGTCTCATCTCCCAACTCCGGTGATTCTGATGGTGGGGGTGCAGTGGATACTGCACAGCTAGATTGAAGGGTCTTCTTTACTCCTCTCATCTCTGTCGCGATTCTGTCATACAAGGCTTCTTGCTTGGCTTTGTTTTTCTACAAAATGTCCTACGAAGCATCTGATACGACTCCGATGATGAAGTCGAAGTCATCGATTGTTAGTACAGTCTGAAGCTTCAACTTGCTTTCTTTGGATTTCTTCCGCGATGCAGGTTTCATGGGGGAAACCTTCCTTTTCTTTGATGGATCTGCGTCATCAAGGGGGTTCCGTGGTGGGGTTACTTCACCTTGATCTTTCTTATCTTCTTCCCCTTCTTTTTCTTTTTTCTCCTCTTTGTCCACTTCGTCACCTCCTCCTCCACCAGGTGAATCTGAGGCAGTCTCTTCTGAGGCACTGCTCAGTTCCTGTAAATCTTCTTTCTTCTTCCTTCTGCTACTATTGGGTGCATTATACTCTTCGCAGGTAACTATCGGGCTTCCAATGAGGTTTGGGTTGGACAATTCTACCTTAGCAACTGGTATAAGGAACTCTGCGGGCCATTCCTTAGTGATTTCTTCTAGGTCCTCCTCGGTGAGATTATAGTATGACTGAATCTCTTCTTTATTCTCATATGCACATGCAGTGATATATATGAAATGCCTATCTACGCGAAACTTCATAAGGGGTTTGAACCTGTCTAGAGTGTTCAGTGTCATCCGGGGGAACGATTCGATAGCCCTTTTCAGCTGCAGGTAGTAGGTATGGAATATTGTGTTCGAATTCCACTATTTTCCCATATTCCTCGAGTACCAGAGCGTGGTGAACTTCGCAGCAAGTGGTTCGAACGGCTCAATGTATGGGAAGGTTACACCTTCCGGCATATCCTAAGCTGTAAACACGATGAGGATCAGCAGCCAGCTAAAGTGGAACTCGTAGCCCTGATCCTGAGCTTCACGGCAATCAATTTCTAGCTAATTGACTAAGTACTTTTCCTAGTTCATCTACAATCCCTCCACATACTTCGCTCCGAGGTCAACCACAAACCATGCGACCTGCATGGGTTTGTTCTTTCAGACTATCTTACCAACAATCAACTGGAAATCAAGGCACACTGCACCATTCGGAATGGAGGTTGGCTTGTAGCCTCGCTTCCCCTTCTCTACATCGCCATAGATGTCCTTGATCCTCTGAGCCAAGGCACGATCTGCAGCCTTCCCTAGGTAGAAGTCTTGTGGATCGGGTCCCTGCATGATCAATCCAGTGATCCTAGGGATCAATGTTGGATTGACGGTAATACGCCTTTCTAACCATAAATAACCGTCGTGGAAGCATGACAACAGGATCTTAACGCACGTGTTAACCTCCTGGTGCATTCCAAAGTGTGGAATTTTCATGACGTTAAGGATAGTGGACTTCACGATGTTCATGGTCCATGGCTGGGGAATGATCTTCGATCTCTTTCCCTTCATCTTAGTCAAGTACTTGTGAGGCGCGAGCATGTCATAGGTATTTCGGTCCCCTATATTATAGTCACTAATCTTCAAGGTTGGAATCCTCTCCAACTCTGGTCTGACTGCGCGTATCCCCTTTGGGAGGTATGTTGTGATGACTGTGTAATTGAAGTCCCTCATGACAATATCATGATTCACCACGCTGGCTAGAGGCAGGATGTAATCGGGTAGAACGAACGGGATTAACTTCGCATTCGCTAAGTCATCTCTGTGCTTGGTTTTTTTCTCATCTGCAACGCAGGATGGTCTGGATCCGTGAGCAGTTGACGGGGAGGCTTGCACTCCTCGCATTGATGAAGCTTGAAATCCTGTGGAGATCACTCTCTCTACCATAAGGTTGATTAGAACTTCTTCGATGACTTTCTCTATGGCGTTGAGCTCGTCCGACATACACGCTCAGATAGTATAACACGGGTGGATGAATGAATTCTCAAAGAAATGGAACAGGTGTCGATCTCAATAAACACAACGCGGTAGCAATGAGTTCTCTGGTTGGCTCAGATACAATTCACAAAATTGTTCTCGGTGCAATAGTCGACAGAATAAGTAGACAACGATGTAATGAATCTTCTCCAATGGACAAGAGGCCTGAATCAATGCAGTTATGTCCGTTACGGTGCGGTCCCAATGGTCTGATGGTGAGATTTCTGGTCATAACTATTGTTATAACGGTTCGGGGCGTTGGGCTAACGATTATAATGATTTCAACGACTATATTGCTTCGCCGTGGTGAAGTTCCATGTTGCGTTGTTCTGGTATCTCGATGAATTTCTAGTTTTGCAAACCTTGCTTCTGCGAAGTCCCTTCTAGAACATTCGACAACTTTTCTATCTTTTCTCTCTTGTTACTGAGCTTTCTGGCCTTCTTCCCTGTAATCTTCTTCTCGGTATTCCTCTTTCCATTCTGATTCCTATCTCCTTTTGGCATAGTAACTTCACGATGTTGGGATACTTTCATAGTGTTAGAGAGTAGTACTTCTTCTCTGTCCGGGGTAGGTGCTCCACTCTTCTATGAGTCTTCTTGTGTTCTTTCAACTTCGACATCCAGGTTTCTGGTTCTGAACAACTTTGATCTGTTCTCCTGTTCTTCAATTAAGTGTGCAATCCTCTTTTTCATGAAGTCTCTTGGTTCTTGCTTCTTCTATTTTAGGGCTTCCTCTTCCTTTCTTCTGGTCTGATTTCTCTCAATCCAGGGTTTTCCTAATAACATAGCAAATGGGGCGTTGTTCTCAACAAATTTAACAACCTCAAATTCTTCCTCTGTCAAATTTTCATGAGCACTCATAGATGTCTGGGTAAGTCTTCCACATAGGGTTATCAACTTTCCTCTAAATAATCCTATTCCTCTTAGTGAAGGGATCACAAAAATATTTCCCAAAATTTCCCAAGTTCTTTCTGTCATGATATTGACCTGTGTTTGCTCATTCACAACACAGTCAATGTCGAAGTCTCCTATTATTTTTTCTATGCATTCTTTTTCTTTGAAGATCTCTGATAAGTTGATATTTCGGTGATCATTCAGGGTTTCTTTCATTTTCAGTAATTCAGTCTCTGATTCTTTCTGGGGTTCTATCATGGTTTTGGTTTCTTGACCTTTCTTAGGGTTTTCTTGTCTCATATTGATTCTTTCAATCTTAGAAATCATTCTAGGGCAATCAAAAAATTCATGATCCATAGCTTGAAAACAAAGACAACTAGGTATTTTACTAGGCCATTCCTTAGCAAAATGTCCCGGTCTTCTGCAATTATAACAAAGGGTTAATCTTGTTTTTCTTTGAAATGATCCCCATCCTTTCCTGTACTACGCACTAGGATCATAGTAGCTAACCTGCAAAAAATTCTTTCTAGGGTCCTGCATCCATTTGTTAGTCCAAACATTCTTTCTATGCATAGGAATAACATATCTTTTATTATTTCTATCAGATATACTCACATCAAACCTTCTTTCATCTAGTTTTGCCCTATTTTTCAAGCTAGGAATTTTTTTATCAAACATACCTAGATCCATACTTTTGAAACAAAAATTTCCACTTATCTTTCATTTTTCAATAAAAAAATTTCACAGTTCTTACCTTTAACAAAGCACAAAGCCTTCAGATCTTACCTATTTTCTTCATATCTGAATTTTCTTTTTAGCATAGAGCTTCACAAGTCAAGTAGAATACTGTGCACTAGGGCAACAGATCTACGCACAAAGCTTTCTCTTTTCTATCAGTTCCCAGCAATCACAGTTTCAGGTCCCGGCAATGGAACCATTTGTTAGCACAGGGGCAGACCCAGGGTTCAATGCTCAAGATCACACCAAAAAAACCCTAACTACTAGCCCTTTCGGTAACACCTGCGAAGTAGATGAAGTCTCACCCGAGGTAGAGGCAGGGGTGGTTGTAGGACTTAGATGTCTGCAACCTTAGTTGGGACACCGATATGTGATTACAACACCTTAACAAAGCACTTAGCAGTTACAGTTCATCAGTATTTAACCAGTATCTACTTCGCAGATAAAACCCTAATTACAGAGCAACACAATATTCACCCAGATCTAGCATGTTCAAGAACTAAGCACATTCACATAGGTTAGATCTAGAATTCATCCATATTATTAAGCACAAATCATTAATAGATCTATTTATCATTCATCTATATCAAAGCACTTAAGCAAGTAAACACATAAACACATCAATACATCTCACAAAGCATAGCAACACAAGATATACATGGTTCACCCCCATATTGGAGCTACGTCCACCAACTCTTCTTCTTCTTCTTTATTGTCTTTTTCCAATCTTATACATGCATAGAGCCACAAGATCCTACTTTGTATAAGACAAGAGATCTGTGCGCACTTCACTAGATCCTCCTTCCCCGAGATAGGTTACAGCACAAAGCCTTTACATAGTCTCTTACAGTCACTTGCACTTAGCTCTGCAAGTTCCCAACATAGCATGCATGAAGCATTTACAACTATTACTAGCACTTAGCACTTAGCATCACACACTTACACCTAGCACTTAGCATCACCCATTTGCCACTAGATTACATTGCCTAGCTATATATTTATACATTACAAAAGAGGCCTAAACATGGGTAAACCCATGGGCTAACATCCCCATACCCATTACATAAGCCCAAAACCTAAAAATCCCTAAAAAGGGGCTGGGATCTTGCGATCTCCGCTTCGACTTGTGCTTCGCCTTTGATGACCTGTCGAAGTCCCAAAAGTAGGTCAAACATGACCAAGGATCCTCAAGACTTGGTCAAGGGCCAACACCATTTTAGTCGATTTGTTTTTTGAAATTGGGTATTTTTTTTAGAGGAATTCAAATATCCAATTTTATTTTTCAAAATTCAGCTCAAAAAGTTTCAGATTTGAACCTGAAGTGCGTCGCCCTCTTTTTCCCTATATTTTTTTTGCAAAAAGAGCCAAAACTTCTTCCATTCTTTGGCCAAGGAAAGTTCTCTGATACCAATTGTTAAGTACCTAAATAGATTTGAATATAAATCTCAAAATAAACCCACAATATCAACAAGAATAATCCAAACCATTCACCAAATACTGAACACAAGAAATAGAGAAAACCCTTGAGGTAGGGTAACACTATATATTATTCCTTATGGAAGGAATTCCCTCCTCATGCAATACTTGCTGTTTCAATAACAATATTCTTCATTATGCCTCATTACAGTGCTTACACTTCTTTATATATCTCTCTCTATCTCCTAGAAACCTTTTGGAGAGTCTTCTCACATTTATTATATCTAACTACCATAATGGACCTTATTTAATATAATGTACCTATTCTACCTTACATTGAATGACTTCCACTAATAATATAGAACCACTCTCTCATGTATTAAATTAATTCCACTAATAATACATAACCACATTCCCATTGGGTACCTCCCTAGGTACCCCATATTACCTCCCTAGGTATAATACATTGATCCTCAAGAGTGTATCCATTAGTTCTAATTTGATTTTAACCAATCTCATAGTGCAAGTAAAGAAATTATCCATTAACTCAGACTTCTTCATTTGCAAGTTTTCTAACTCTCTTCTTATCAATTGTAACTTGACAAGTTTTACCTTGCTGCTACCTTGGTATGCATTTTGCAAAGTCTCTTATGTTAGCGTGGATTTTGTTGTTGTCGCTATCCTTAGAAAAATGAAGTCTCCCATCATTGCTTGTATAAATTAAAGATCCTCGGTGTCTATTAGAAATGCTTGGAAAATCCATAGTAGCCATCTTGATTTTGTCAACGTTTCGGATCACCAACTGGATCCATAATTAGGTCAAAATAGTCGAATATGAGAAAGAGAAAGATTACAATAAAAACACAAACGAAGAGCACAAAGAACCCCAAATGAAAGGTACGCCAATTGGATTAAGAGGTAGAAACATCAAAACAAATAGGAAAAACTAGAAAACAAAAATTCCATCAAATAGATACATTTATTTATGATGGATCCAATTGATGATCCAAAACGTTGAAAAACTCAAGATGACTACTGTGGGTTTTTCGACCATTTATGATAACAACTCCCACCACATAAATCACAAAGATTTGGTGTCCTTCTTTATACTCTCCTTCAATATGTTCTTTTCAACTCAAGTGAGTGCATTGAATGGAACTTGATTTGGAGGATCACGGAAGCCATTCTTAAAAAGCTCCTACAACTCTTGAGAGTAGAAAATGGTCTTCATCTTGATGCATGAGACATCATAATTATTTCCATCAAATTGTGGTATTTGTTTCCATATGATGTCATTGTTATCCATCTCAAAGAACCATAAGATAAACACCAAATCCTCATATAGCCTACTTTGATACCAATCTATTGGAAAAGAAACTGAGTGTGTGCAGAAAAACATAGTATATAATAGAGTATTAAATCAAACTATTTGAGACTGTGGTATATGAAAGAAAAACACATATTTATAGTACAAACTGAATTGTTTTACAATCAATGTTATTGCACATTCTATTCTTCTTATTCACTACCATTGACTACCTATCTTCTACATACAATGATGAATATAACTTTTCTATCTTTATCAAAATATGCTACGAAATATCTTACCCACTACAACCATATATATTAATTTTTTTTTTACTACTTAAAATATCTTTGAAAAGTTCAAATGTCCATGAGTGAAAGTCAAAAGAGGTTACATAGTTGTTGATTTGATGGGTGTTCATGTCATTTATTTTAGACTACCCATCAAACTTAATTTCAACAACAACATGCTAAGAACACTATAAATATCCAACCCATAGAAGATTATCTCATAGGAGCATAGTGCTCCACATAATGGATGCATGAATATGCTTACCATATAGAGACTTACCCATCTCACATAGACTTGGTAATAAAACAAAACCAAAATAAATGCTTTAAATTTTTCAGCATGCCTATAATGGAGACATTTCAAGCTCTTATCTACAAGGAAAACCCCATAGTTAGGGACCATGCCAAAGTTGTTTTCTTAGGCTCCAACATTAAGTTTCACAAGCTACTTAATATGTACAACCAAGTTTGTTGTTTAAATCAAAGCCTCTACAACTTGTTGAACCTTACATATTTTAACAAAGTACAAAATATATTAACTGCTATACACAATTCAATGCTAACGTGAATTCAATGGATTTGAAATTACCATACAATGTAGAAGAACAATAAAAATTTAAGTAAATATATTACCTCATAATGAGTTGGGGTAATCTTTTCACTTGATTGAAAGAGATGTACGACTCAAATCTCTCTACCCCATGTTATAATGTCAAGGTTCAAATGTCTTTACCCCATATTAAAGTGAGATGCCACAATTAATAAAAAAACACCAATATCAATAAGAAACAATAAAAAAACAACAATGTTAATATGTTAATAGTAATAAGTTCTTAAATATGTGTTAAAATGAACCCAATATTCAATGTTAATATGTTATTTGAGGTAATAGGCTTAAATAGGACCTTAATGTACTGGATATTCAACACTTACTAAGTTATTTACACTAATAGATTATTTGAGATAATAAACTTCAATCCTGTTTGTTTCTTGACAATACACTTATGGAATTAAAAAATTAATGATCTAAAAAAATAATAAATTTCAACACGACCTTAATATACTAAAATATTCTAATTCTAACACTAATAATTTAGTTGAAGTCATAGGCTTCAATCATGTCTATTTATAATACACTTATGAAATTGATGAACTATTAAACTTATTTTTCTATTAAAATCTTAAAGAACGAACATCAAAATTTTAGGTTGTATTTATTTCAAATCTGTATGGTATTCTTTCTTTTACAACCTTTCTATGTAATTTTTCCTAAAGAATGATCGAACAATTTTTAAAGTTCACCGTACAATGTGCCTTGCGTAGGATATTGTAACTCGTGTATTATATAGGTTGCATAAAACTCGTTCATCTATTTAACTTGAGAATATAAAAAAGATTAATGTATATTCGGTTTAAGTGCTTTCTCGGTTAAAGATTAACAACTCTATATTGAAATTTATTTTAATTAGGGACTTGAACATTTTCAAAGTGTATTTAAAATTGAAAGTGTATATAAAAGTAGATTTTCAATAATTAACATAGTTTATCCCATCTAAAATTGCAAAGTTCACTAAAGAAGAAGAACCGGTTGAAGTATAATTGATGTCAAATTGATAAGTATTATCGATTTGTTATCTTTTAATGACTTTCACGAAGATCTTGCATGAAGTGGGAGACTAAATAAACAACGGAGAAAATGTTTGGTCGGGTATAGGTCAAATACAAAATACTTCCTATCAATTCCTATCAATTGTAACACCTTGTTTCCCCAGTCTGTAAAAATAATTATATTGGCCAAGAACTATGGCAAATTCAAAGATGTGAATGTGTGATTTGAATGGACCTTAGTAAAAAGGTCCATGAATGTAAATAATGTTATGAATATATATATATATATATATATATATATAACTGTTGAGAGGGGGATGTGCTGACAAAGAGACCACGATGGCTGAAGAAAGGTGGTGGAAGGCACCTGGAATGGTGGCGTTAACTTCCACCGAAACCAATACCGTATTTGGTCTTCATTGGCCTAGAGAACCAAGAGTGGCTTGTTGGCCCCGAAATGAATTACTCGCCAGGTTGGTAGGTGAAGAGGCTCCTCATGAGTTAATGAGGGGTGGGGGTGAACCGCCCATCCGTGGAGGCCTCAGACCTGACCACCGCGGGGAAATTGGTGCCACACACAACCTCGCTTGAAAAGAAAAGGCAAGTAAAAGGTGTGGGAGGGGGGACGCGAGGGAGAGATCGCAGGAGGAGATCGGAAGAACTCTGGAACAAAATACAAAGTGAGTGATAGCAGAGAAGAAGGAGAGTAACCTTCGTTCTCGGTCACTGAAGAACAGAGACAGAGAGTCTCAAGCATCGTGGTCTAGCTCGGGGGTGGCTAGTGGTAAATCCATTCGGAGTCGCTGAGCCTACGATTGGGTGGAAACGAGCACCCCTCTCAGCAGTTGTATCACCTCGTGTTTTTCTGATAAGTATTATATCTTGTATCTTGAATTTAAATATCTTGAAATGTATGCTCATGGTTTGAACACTTATGAATGGTTTCAGTGTAGAAATGTATGTATGGTGTTTGATCAGAAATGGTGGTTGCATGCTTATGTTGGAATGACCACATTCGGCTTATATATATATGTGTGTGTGTGTGTGTGTGTGTGTTTGAACAAATCCATTTTTTAACTCTGTTCTCGGAAGGTTGTTTCCATTAATTGTCTCTCGTGCTGCCCTGGATAGATTTCCTCACAGGGACACCCTTTCGGGAAAGCCCCCTCACTCTATAAAGCCGGGGTAAGTGCCTAGAAGGGACTACCTTCGCAGTAAAAACTTTGAGCTTGCTCACTACCAGTCATAGAAGCCAATAGCTCAGAGAATGGTCCTCATGGACTTCGGACATTTCGGCGTTTCAGCACCCGGGGTATCCAAGGGCGAGTTCCCTTGCACTCGCAAGTCCCGAAACCCCGACTTGCGAAATCCCGAAATGACAGTGCGTGGTTGAGTTAGGACCTCTCGATGGTTCAGTACCCAGGATACCCTTCCTCTTGCTAAATGCATGAATGAGATCCTTTTGGAGGATCTAAGGTCTGTTACGACCGTTAAAATTGGATGAAGGAATGCACGTGTTAAGGCCTCGACCCCTTTTTTTTAACCTTCGTAAGTAGCAAAGAAATCGAGACCGTAGATTCCAAGACCCATGGGAGCACCTGGACCGTCTAGTTGTAGAGTACACGTGGCGACCGGTAAGTATTTCAGCTTTTCGGCACCCGGGAGATCAAAGGGTAAGAACCCTTGTCCTCATGACTTGCGAAATCCCGAAATGATAATAGTATGGAGAAGTTATGAGTTTTTGGAGTTTCGGTAACCGGGTTACCTAGAAGTGAGTTCCTTGTACTCGCAAGTCCCGAATCCCCGACCCGCGAAATTCCGATGGGTGAAATCCCGAAATAGATGCGCAGGTTAAGAGTTGGTACTTCGGAGTTTCGACTCCCGGAAGATCTAGGTGCGAGGCCTCCCGTTTGCGCACATCGCGAAACCCCGAATTTGGTTGAGTGTATGAAGAGCAGGTGTATCGGCTTTTCGGCATTCGGGTAGTCGAGGAGTGTGAATCCTCGACCTCTTGTATAGCGAGGTTTCGATATACAAAACCCTGACTCGCGGGATCTCGAATTGGCATTGTATGACCTGGTTCGGCATTTCGACGTTTCGGTACCTGGAAGACCCAAGGGTAAGTTTCCCTTATACTCGCAAGTCCCGAAATCCTGACTTGCGACATCCTGAAAAGATAGGGTGTGGAGAAGTTATCATACTTCGGTATTTCGACACCTGGGGTACCTAAGTGTGGGCCCCATGTATTCGCCAATCTCGAAATCCCGATGGAGAAAAACCCCGAAAATAGGGGAGCAGGTTTAGAGTTTTGATGACTCAGAGTTTTCAGCCTCCAGGAAACCTAGGAGCGAGACTTATTGTTCTCACATAATGCGAAATCCCGAAAGGAGAGATGCCGAAATGGCTTAGCACGAATAATATTGGGCGTTTCGGTATTTCGGTACCCGAGATACCTATTGGCAATTTCTCTTGTACTCGCCAGTCCCAAAAGCCCGAAGTGCGAAACCCCGAAATAATAATAGTATGTACGAGATGTGGTGTTTCGGTGTTTCGACACCCGGGATACCCAACGGTAAGTTCTCCTGACATTGCATATCCCGAAATTTCAATATGCGAAACCATGAAGGGTAGAATACCCAAAACTTGTTCCAGCTTGCTGTTAACCTTGTTAAGCGGTTAGACCCGTTTCAGGTTTCGGCCCTTCGAGAGACAAGAGAGAAAATGAAATACATGTATCGTGATTTCCCGAATTACGAAAGCCGACGAGCACCTCTCCGATAAGGCCTATGGTCATAGCCGTCGATCATATGAGTACGGATAAGGGATGACAGGGTCTGTATCAGGTCCCGTAGGGATTCGAGAATTCTGATCATCGGAGAAAAGATGAAAAACGCCGAAATTTTTTGGATTCCATAGTGGGTGTCTTACAAAGTGGTATCAGAGCATGGTTACAACACTTGGCCTGCTTGGGCTCATGAACGAGTTGCGTAAGAGCTTCGTTCGAAACACTCCTAAAAGGAGTAACCCCCTGTCTTAACCTTCTCAATTAAAAAGGTCGAAGTTAAGAATGAAACCCCTATTGTGTGTGTGCATGAGAAAAATATGAATTATGTATTGGTTATAAATAAACATAAATATTGACTAACAACCAGCGTTTGTCTTTTGCACCTAAGTGGGCGATCATCCGCGGGAAATTAAAGACGTATAAAATGGTGACTCCCCATGAAGTGGGGGAAGGCTCCCACAATAGAGACGAAGAGTCTGACGAAAGGAGGGCGGTAGGGACCCCTCTAGATCTAGCCGAGACTGTGAGGAGACTCATGGTCAAATTACAAAGTTGCAAGGCTGACAATGAGAGGATGACGAAAGAACAAGAGAAACAAACAAAAATTAATGCAGTTTTACTGCAGAGCTTATCCGACTTACAAAGACAAATGCAGCATGAACCTAAGACACAGAAACATGGTCATATCAGTGGCCACACTGAGAGGAGCACCTCGAAAAAGGTCCATCCCATAGGTAAAGGACAAGCAGCGGACGATTCTTCTGGAAAGGAAGATTGCAACCCGGAGGGATCTTCAAGCAACAGAACTAGTTCTCATTCCCAAAGAAAACGAAAGAAGCAGAAACTTTCCAAGAGTCATAACCTCGAAGAGTTCAAGAAGGCCAAACCACCTTCCTTCGATGGTGAAATAAATAAAGGAGAAGAAGCAGAGGCCTGGCTGCTCAGACTAAAGAAGTATTTCAGAGTCCATGACTTCTTAGAAAACTTGAAGGCCTGAGTAGCCACCTTCAACTTGAATGGAAAGGCTTCCATTTGGTGGGAAGACCTTAAGAATGTAAAAGGGATTCGCGAAGAGGACCTGTCTTGGGAGAAATTTGAGAAATACTTATGGAAGAAGTATTTGTCGAAAAAATATTTCGACGAGAAGACTAAAGAGTTTTATGAACTCAAGCTGGGGCAACTCACCATAGAGGAATATGTCAGCAGATTCCTCAAGTTGTTGAGGTATGTACCCTACATAAAAGAAAAAAAGGAAAAGGTGCAATGATTCATCAGTGGACTACCTAAGGACTATGAGAACATGATTGAATTTGACTAACCAAAGACCCTAGAAGATACTATCTGAAAGGAAAGATATTGTTATGAACAGCTTGGGCATCGAACAGAACCTCGCGAAGGCTGGAAACCAAAGAGTAGTTTGGGATTCCAGAGAAAGGGGATTAAATCCACAAGATTTAAGAACTATAAGAAGAACTCAAGGATGAGTTTCCCAACCCACAGTGTACACCAACAAAATTTTCCCTCCTTGAGCAGAAATAAAACTTTTGGATCTGTACCAGTGAAGACTGATAACCCAAATAGAGAACCTTTGAAATGTTGGGGTTGCGGAGAAGAACATCTATTGAGAGACTGTCCACACCGACAACAGAATAGTCGAAGAATTTACAACATCCAGGAAGCTGCCACCGTCAATGATGTGGCCAAGAGTGTACCACAAATTTATGCAGCCTTGGATAATAACCAAGCTAACCACCAAGCTTCAGTGGTGGAAATAGAAGGTATGATTTCCAACCATCTAGTGTCTATTTTGATTGACCCTGGTTCAAATTTGATTTATATAGCCCCTAAGTCTATTGATAAGTGTAAACTACAGCCACAAAAACTTACTAAGCCATGGTTGGTACAGTTAGCCACTGGCACCAAAAGAAGGGTAGCAGAAGTCATACCAGCCTGCCAATTAATGTTGGGTGAATTCCCCACCCAAGAAACCCTTAACATGTTACCCCTGGGATCGTATGATCTGTTGATTGGTATGGACTGGCTAGCCTCCCATAAAGCCAGATTGGACTATTGCCATAAAACCTTAGAATGCATAAGTAAAGAAGGGAAAAGGATAACACTTCAAGGGATCCGAAAACCTGTCTCGGTGAGACAAATATCAGCTTTACAAATGAGAAGGTATTGCCGAAAAGGCTGTCTCCTATATGCAATACAGGTTCTGAAAACAATTGAAGGCAACAAACCAGGCCTCAAAGACCACCCTACCCTGAGAGAATACATATGTGTATTTCCGGAAGAGGTACCGGGTCTACCTCTGAGAAGGGACATTGACTTCTCGATGGAACTTGCACCGGGAGCGGTGCCGGTGTCCAGGACACCCTACTGGATGAGCACACCTGAGCTAGTTGAACTTAAATTGCAATTGAGAGAAATGATGGATAAGGGTTATATACGGCCCGACGTATCTCCATGGGGAGCACCAGTCCTATTTGTGAAAAAGAAGGATGGTACCCTTAGACTGTGTATAGATTATAGACAACTCAATAAGGTAACTATAAAGAACAAGTACCCCTTGCCAAGGATCGATGAATTGTTCGATCAATTGGGGGGTGCGTCTATTTTCTCAAAGATTGATTTGAGGTCAGGATACCATCAAGTTCAAATCAAGGGTAAAGACATCCATAAAACTGCCTTCCGGACGAGGTATTGTCACTATGAGTTTGTGGTAGTGCCATTTGGGTTGACCAATGCCCCTGCCACTTTCATGTGCTTGATGAACAATGGACTCAGCAAATTCCTAGACAAATTTGTGTTGGTTTTTATTGACGATATATTAATTTACTCCAAGAATGGAGAAGAGCATGAAGAGCATCTTAGACTTGTGTTGCAAGTGCTAAGAGAACATCAGCTCTATGCCAAATTCAACAAATGTGAATTCTTCCAGAAGCAAATACATTACTTAGGCCATGTCCTATCTGAAGAAGGAGTAGCAGTAGACCCTGACAAAATCAGGTCTATCATGGAATGG
>ML791376.1:42223-54058 GCA_009831015.1 Picea engelmannii
GTTTCAGATATCAGATCCTTTATGGGATTAGCAGGATACTATAGGAGATTTATAAAAGGATTCTCCAAGATTGGTTGTCCAATCACTGCCCTCTAGAAGAAGGGGACAAAATTCACGTGGACACAAAAATGTGAAGAAAGATTTCGAACCCTTAAACATCTACTGACCCACGCACCCGTGCTGAAGATCGCCGATCCTGAAGCCGACTTCCTCGTGTGCACAGATGCCTATAAGGAAGGGCTCGGAGGAGTCCTTATGCAGGGAGGAAGTGTGGTCTGCTATGAATCCCAAAAATTGAATGAGAACAAAGTCAACTATGTGACCCATGATCTAGAGCTGGCTGCCATAGTGCATGCCTTGAAAATGTGGAGGCATTACCTCCTGGGAAGAAAATTTGTACTTATGACAGATCACTGTGGATTGCGATATCTGTTTGACCAACCGAAGCTCAATGCCAGACAAGCTAGGTGGATGACCCTCCTTAGTGAGTTTGATTTTGAAATCAAACACATTAAAGGAAAATCAAATAGGGTGGCAGATGCCCTTAGCAGAAGCATGAAAACAATTCACCTGGCCACGGTGAGCACCTGTGAGACGGATGTCAAAGAAAGAGTCAGGAATGCACAAGAGACATACACATTCCTCCAGACCATGACCTCATACCTACAGCAAGAACCCACAGGGATAAAGTATGGAGGCTACCAGATGATGGAAGGAGGTTTGCTCACTTACCAAAGCAGATTGTATATCCCAGATTGTGACGACTTGAAGAGGTTTATACTGGATGAACTACATAAAAGACCCTATACCGGTCATCTAGGATACCAGAAGATGATCACGGCCACCAGGAAACAATTCTATTGGCCTGGATTGAAGAAAGACATAGCTGAGTACCTAGCCAAATGCATAGAATGCCAATAGGTAAAAGCAGAACACCGACACCGAGTGGGATTATTACAACCTCTACCAATCCCAGAATGGAAATGGGAAACCATCTCCATGGATTTCATCACCGGATTACTGACCTCGACCAAACAGAATGATGCCATCATGGTAGTGGTGGATAAATTGAGCAAGTTTGCTCATTTGATCCCCGTCAAATCGACTTGCAAGGCAATAGACATCGCTCAGGTATTCATGAAGGAGATATTCAGACTGCATGGTATGCCGAAAGAGATCGTGTTCGACAGAGACACGAAATTTACTTCCAACTTTTGGAAGTCACTAATGGTTGGTTTAGAGACCAAGTTGTTGTTTAGCACCACCTATCACCCTCAAACTGATGGACAGACAAAAAGAGTGAAACAAATACTAGAAGATATGCTAAGAATGCATGTAATGCATCAACCCAAGAAGTGGGAAGATTACCTGCCACTGGTGGAATTCGCCTACAACAACGGCTACCAAGAATCCTTAAAGATGAGCCCCTTCGAAGTCCTATATGGTAGGTTGTGCAACACTCATGTCAGTTGGAGTAACCCCGTAAACAAAATCTCTTTCGGACCCGACATGTTGAAAGAAATGGAACAACAAGTGACTCGGATAAAACAATACCCGAAGGTCACACAGAATCGACAGAAAAGTTACGTCGACCAAAAGAGAACTCCAAGAGAGTTCAAGACGAGAGATCATGTGTATCTCAGAGTTAGACCCAGGAAGAGCTCCCTAAAAATCGGAGCTTGTGCCAAGTTCGTACATCAGTATTGTGGACCCTTCGAGGTTCTAGATAGAGTGGGACGTATAGCCTATAGGCTAGCACTTCCTCCCACAGTAAAAAAACATAATTTTTTCCATGTTTCATTATTGAAGAAATATGTACATGATTCTAATCACATAATTGACTGGTCTGTGATCCAGGTGGAAACGGAGGGATAATTCCTACCAGAACCTCAATGCATACTGGACAGAAAGGAAACCCTGCTCTAGAACCGACCCATTGCACAGGTCAAGGTGTAGTGGAGACATTTTGGCCCAGATGAGGCTACATGGGAAATGGAGGATGCCATGAAATAGGCATATCCAATTTTGTTTACCTCTGTACATACATGTCATGATGATAGACAGAACATCGAGGATGATGTTCCTTTAAGGGGGAGGGAATTGTAACAACTTGTTTCCCCCAGTCTGTAAAAATAATTATACTGGCCAAGAACTATGGCAAACTCAAAGATGTGAATGTGTGATTTGAATGGACCTTAGTAAAAAGGTCCATGAATGTAAATAATGTTATGAATATATATATATAACTGCTGAGAGGGGGATGTGTTGACAAAGAGACCATGATGGCTGAAGAAAGGTGGTGGAAGGCACCTGGAATGGTGGTGTTAACTTCCACCGAAACCAATACCGTATTTGGTCTTCACTAGCCTGGAGAACCAAGAGTGGCTCACTGGCCCCGAAATGAATTACTCAGCAGGTTGGTGGGTGAAGAGGCTCCTCATGAGTTAATGAGGGATGGGGGTGAACCGCCCATCCATGGAGGCCTTAGACCTGACCACCGTGGGGAAATTCGTGCCACACACAACCTCGCTTGAAAAGAAAAGGCAGGTAAAAGGTGTGAGAGGGGGGACGCGAGGGAGAGATCGCAGGAGGAGATCAAAAGAACTCTGGAACAAAATACAGAGTGAGTGAAAGCATAGAAGAAGGAGAGTAACCTTCATTCTCGGTCATTGAAGAACAGAGACAGAGAGTCTCAAGCATTGTGGTCTAGCTTGGGGGTGGCTAGTGGTAAATCCATTTGGAGTCACTGAGCCTACGGTTGGGTGGAAACAAGAACCCCTCTCAGCAGTTGCATCACCTGGTGTTTTTCTGATAAGTATTATATCTTGTATCTTGAATTTAAATATCTTGAAATGTATGCTCATGGTTTGAACACTTATGAATGGTTTCTGTGTAGAAATGTATGTATGGTGTTTGATCATAAATGGTGGTTGCATGCTTATGTTAGAATGACCACATTCGACTTATATATATATATATATATGTGTGTGTGTGTGTGTGTGTGTGTGTGTTTGAACGAATCCAGTTTTTAAGTCTATTCTCAGAAGGTTGTTTCCTTTAATTGTCTCTCATGCTGCCCTGGATAGATTTCCTCACAGCGACACCCTTTCGGGAAAGCCCCCTCACTCTATAAAGCTTGGGTAAGTGCCTAGAAGGGACTACCTTCGCAGTAAAAACCTTGAACTTGCCCACTACCAGTCATAGAAGCTAATAGCTCAGAGAATGGTCCTCATGGACTTAGTCAATTTCGGCTTTTTGACACCTGGGGTATCCAAGGGCGAGTTCCCTTGCACTCGCAAGTCTCGAAACCCCGACTTGCGAAATCCTGAAATGACAGCGCGTGGTTGAGTTAGGACCTCTCGGTGGTTCAGTACTGAGGATACCCTTCCTCTTGCTAAATGCATGAATGAGATCTTTTCGGAGGATCTAAGGTCTATTATGACCGTTAAAATTGGATGAAGGAAGGCAGGCGTTAAGGCCTCGACCCCTTTTTTTTAACCTTCGCAAGTAGCGAATAAATCTGGACCATAGATTCCAAGACCCATGGGAGCACCTGGACCGTCCAGCTGTAGAGTACACGTGGTGGCCGATAAGCGTTTTGTCTTTTCGGCACCCGAGAGATCAGAGGGTAAGAACCCTTGTCCTTATGACTTGCGAAATCCCGAAATGATAATAGTATGGAGAAGTTATGAGTTTTCGGAGTTTCGGTAACCGAGATACCTAGAAGCGAGTTCCTTGTACTCGCAAGTCTCGAATCCTCGACCCACGAAATTTTGATGGGTGAAATCCCGAAATAGATGTGCGGGTTAAGAGTTGGTACTTCGGAGTTTCGGCTCCCGGAAGATCTAGGTGCGAGGCCTCCCGTTTGTGCACATCGCGAAACTCCAGTTCGCAAAACCTCGAATTTAGTTGAGTGTATGAAGAGCGAGTTTATCGGCTTTTCGGCATTTGGGTAGTCGAGGAGTGTGAATCCTCGACCTCTTGTATAGCAAGGTTCCGATATACGAAACCTCGACTCGCGGGATCCCAAATTGGCATAGTATGACTTGGTTCGGCATTTCGGCGTTTCGGTACCCGGAAGGCCCAAGTGTAAGTTTCCCTTGTACTCGCAAGTTCCAAAATCGTGACTTGCGACATCCCGAAAAGATAGGGTGTGGAGAAGTTATCATACTTCGGTATTTCGACACCCGAGTTACCTAAGTGTGGGCCCCATGTATTCGCCAATCTCGAAATCTCGATTAGCAAAATCCCGATGGAGGAAAACCCCGAAAATTGGGGAGCAGGTTTAGAGTTTTGATGACTCAGAGTTTTTGGCCTCCAGGAAACCTAGGAGCAAGACTTCTTGTTCTCACATAATGCGAAATCTCGAAAGGAGAGACGCCGAAAAGGCTTAGCACGAATAATATTGGGCGTTTCGGTATTTCAGTACCCAAGATACCTATTGGCAAGTTATTTTGTACTCGCCAGTCCCGAAAGCCCGAAGTGCGAAACCCCGAAATAATAATAGTATGTACGAGATGTGGTGTTTCGGTGTTTCGGCACCAGGGATACCCAACGGTAAGTTCTCCTAACATTGCATATCCCGAAATTTCGATATGCGAAGCCCCGAAGGATAGAATACACAAAACTTGTTCCGGCTTGTTGTTAACCTTGTTAAGCGGTTAGACCCATTTCAGGTTTCGTCCCTTCGAGAGACAAGAGAGAAAAGGAAATACATATATCGTGATTTCCTGAATTGCGAAAGCCAACGAGCACCTCTCCGATAAGGCCTATGGTCATAGCCACTGATCATATGAGTACGGATAAGGGATGACAGGGTCTGTATCAGGTCCCGTAGGGATTCGGGAATTCTGATCATCGGAGAAAAGATGAAAAAGGCCGAAAATTTTTGGATTCCGTAGTGGGTGTGTTACATCAATTATCAATATAAAGTATGATCAGCCTGAGGAGTGGAAGTCTAGGAAAAAAGTTTGACAATTGATTGATAAGGAGTAGTGGTGGATTTGCAGTCTTCCATGTGAAATAGATGAAGAAGGTTAAGTGGAAACTTAGGTTAAGAGAAAAACATTCCCTTTCTCAATTATTGGATTTGAAGACAAAGGAAATAATTAAGGAGGCATGTCATAAGTCAGACATCTCACATTGGGTCATAAGGCTAGATTTCACATGGTTGTGCTAATGGTGATTACTCCCATTGATAATGAGGTCATCAACATAAAGAACAAGGATGAGGAGTTCACCATTTACATGTTGAGTGTAGAAAGTGACATCGGATTTACACCTAGAGAAACCAGAATCAAGAAGAAAACTATTTATTTTTCATACCAAGCTTAGGGAGCTTGCTTTAGACCATACATTGACTTCTTGATGTAGCATACAAGGGAGGAGACTTTTTGCGAAAAACCTAGAGTTTGTTCCATGTAGATTTCTCCATTCAAGTCCCTATGAAAAAAGGCACTTTTGACGTCCATATGATGTTCTTCCCAACTTTGAGAAGCATCAAGTGAAAGAACAAGATGAATTGAATCCATATTTGCAACATGTGGAAACGTTTCTGAGCAATCAATACCTTCAACCTGTGAGAAACCTTTTGTAACAAGGTGGGATTTAAACTTATCCAAGCCTCCATCTACTAAAAACTTAGTTTTGTAGGCCCCACTTCCAACAAATTATCTTGCGACTGTATAGAGGAGGAACAAGATCCCAAATGACATTTTTCATTAAGGGCTTCATTTCTTCTTGCATAACTGTTACTTCCCATTCAAGTTGACCACTTGCTTCTTTATAAGTCTAAGGATCTTTGTCTCAATGTGTTGTTCCATAAGAGCTAAACCACCTGTATTGCATTAAGATCATGTCCTACAAGGATCCAATAGAGCACCAACTAAAGTACCATCGACTTCTCTTGTTTTATGGACCCATTTTGGAAGCGAAGAAAATGAATTACATGATTTGTAGACTAAACTATAGGAGGAGGAGATAAATACATAGGATTGGTAGGATGAATTGTAGGATGATCAATTGAAGGTATTAGTTCAATTTCATCATCTGAAGAAGAAGAAGAATTTTTTAATATATATATAAGTCTAGGAGAAGTAAAAGAATAAGAGAGAAGTGGTGACGAAAATGTAGGTATGCATGCCAAGGAGAGTTCATCAAATTGAATATATCTCCTAAATATAACATATGAAGAGTGAGGTACAAAGGGCCTATAGGCTTTTACATCTTCAACATAACCAAAAAAAATACATTGCTAAATTTTTGGTTTCATTACCTTATGGTTTTCATCATCAATATGTGCCCATGCTTCATAACCAAAAATTTGAAAGCGATTGACATAAGGATTGATCTCAGGCCAAGCTTCTTTCAAAGTTACAATTGTTACAATTGTTTTGGAGTTTGATTCAAGATGTAGTTATCACTTATCACTTATCACTTATCAAAAGTTTTATTAGAAGACTTATCACTTATTATAAGTTATGAGAATTCTTTGTTTTATTTAAAATAACATCATTCTTTTCTACCAAAAAAGAATTTCAACACAAACAAGTGTTGGAAAAGAAATAGAGTGTGTGAAGAAAAACAAAGTGTAATAGAGAATTTGACATTGCTCTATATGCAAGAAAAAAATAAATTTTTATTGCAAACTGAATTTTTTTACAATCAATGCTTCTACACATTTATTCTTCTTATTATTCAATACTGTTGACTATCTATCTTCTTCGTACAATGATGAATACAACTCTTCTATTTATAACAAACTATGCTGCAAAATATCTTACCCACTACAACCATATATATTAAATTTCCATTGTGTAGCTAAAATATCTTTGAGATGTTCAACAATTGTCCATGAGTGAAAGTCAAAAGAGGTTGTGCAATTGTGGGTTTGGTGGGTGCAAGTCATTTATTTTCAACACTCCTCCTTAAGCTTGACTTCCCTGAAATGATAATAACCCCATGAGTCATGGCTACAAAGAAATTTAACGATTGCAAGACGAAGGTGATAGTTGAAGTATCATTCAAGTTTTTTTTGAGGTTGATGAGTCCTAGATCTTCTCTTAGTTACTCAAAATACTTCCTCATCAAATATTTTGTGAATATGTTTGTAAGTTTCTCTTATGAATTGAAAAATTCCAAATTTATTTCTCCATTCTCAACCATCCCTTTTGAAATGGTATCTCATGGATATGTGTTTGCTACATTTATGAAACAATGGATTCTTTGATAGATCTATAGAGGATTGATTATCACAGAAGATTGTTGTTCCCTCTTGTTGCTCCTGATTCAAATCAAATAGTATCATTCCTAACCATACAACTCGACAAGATGCTACATCTGTTTCCACGTACTCCACTTATGTAGTGGAAAGTGACACAATGGGTTGTTTCTTTGAAGCCCACGAAATAGCTCCTAACCCCATTTGGAACACATATCCAAATTTGTTCTTTTGATCATCTATATTTCCTCCCTAGACTATGTTAGTGTAGTCAACTAACTCAAAGTCATATATTGCAATATACCAAATTCCATGGCTTTTGGTGCCATTCACATACTTTAAAATTCTCTTTATTGCTTGCAAGTGTGTTTCCTTTGGAGTCTCCATAAACTTGAAGATTAGACTGAGTGCATACATGAGATCATATCTTGTTGTTGTTAGATACATAAAACTTCCAACCATACTTTTATAAAAAGTTGGATCCACATTGCCACACAATCATCTTTGCTAAGCTTCAAACCTCTTGATGCTGGTGTTAGCATTGACTTTCTATTCAAGATCCTAAATCTCTTCAAAATATCCCTTGAATAGTTGGATTGGGATATGAAGATACCTTCATTTGTTTGTTTAACTTCAATACCAAGAAAGTATCTCGATAAGCTCATATATCTCATTTCAAATTCTTTCTTCATTGTTGTTTTGAATTCTTCTATGGACAATTCTATATTTCCTGTAAAGATCAAATCATCTACATATAAGAAAATAATTAGAATTTCAACTTGATTGTTGACTTTGATATATAGTCTTGGTTCATTGCTACTTTTACTAAAACCATTGCTCAATAAGTATGAGTCAATGTGGATATACCAAGCCATGGGCACTTTCTTGAGCCCATACAATGCTTTCTTCAACATATACACTTTCTTCTCAAGTCTTGGAGTCTCAAAACCTAGGGGTTGTTCAACATATACTTCTTCCCTTAACGCCCCATTGAGAAACATTGATTTTACATCCATTTGATGGAATTTCCATTTGTGTTGAGTTTTTGTTGCCAAGAAAACTCTATTGTTTCCATCCTTGCTATAGGAGAGAAAGTTTCATTATAATATCTTCCATGTTGTTGTTTATACCCTTTGACCACAAACTGTGCCTTGTGTCTTTCAATTTTTCCTTCTGCATCATTCTTGGTTTTATAAACCCACTTCATACCAATAACTTATTTTCTTACTGGACATATCACGTCTTTTTTTTCTCAATTTTTTTCATTTCTTCATCCATGGAATCACATCCTTTTCTTTCTTTTACCACATCCTCAAAGTAAATAGGATCAAAATAAAAAAAATAAAAAAAAATTCACCAATTCATTATCATCATCTTCCTACCTGGATGTCTCATATATATCCTTCAAGCTTCTTGTTTTCCTTGATCTATTGTTGCCACAATACATTGAAGATAATTGATTGATTCTTCCCTTTGTGCTAGGAGTACTTGATGGAAGAGTTTTTTAGGGGACAACTTGGGAACTTGTCGATGGAGTTGTCACTTGGGTGACACCTTGTGTTCCATGTTGAATGCCAATGCTTTAAGGTATCAGTGTGGTAATACCTTGTTCGTCATTCGATAACTCCATATGAGGTACTATTGGCCCAACATCTTTTGTTGCTCCTTATTGATCTTCCCATGCTTCATGTTCAACAAAGATCACATCTCTACTAATTATTAACTCCTTTGTGTAGGATTTTATAGTTTTTATTCCTTTGACTGCCCACTATATCCAATAAAAATGCATTTTTCTCCTTTATCATCCCATTTTTGCCTTGTTTCCTTGGGTATATGTGCATATTCCACACAACCAAAAACTCTTTAAGTGTTCAACACAATGATTTATCTTGCTCCATGCCTCTTGTGGAATAATGTTATGAACACTTTTTATGAGACATCTATTCAACAAATAAATTGCAGTTGCTACTGCTTCACCCCAAAATTCATGTGACAATCCTTTATCCTTTAACATGCTTCTATCCATTTCCTGAATGGTTCTAAATTTTCCTTTCTACCACACCATTCTGTTGGGGTGTATACCTTGTAGTAAATTTCTTCTTGATTCTATGTTCTTTGCAAAAGTTTAGAAACACATTTGATATGTATTATCATCCTCTATTAGTCCTTAGGACCTTTATGCAGTATCCACTCTGTGTTTCAACTAGGGCCTTGAATTGTTTGAAGATCTAAAAGGCCTTAGATTTATATTTAAGAAATAGATGCATGATTTTCTATTGAAATCATCTATGAATGTTATAAAATATTAACTCTTGCCAAGATAGGGTGTTTGCATAGGAATACAAAGATATGAATGAATCGACTCAAGTGGAGCTCTTCCTCTCCACAATTTACTATAGGGAAAAAAACATTTTTGTGTTGTTTTCCCAAAGTGCATCCCTCACATATTTTAGTAGGTTGTTCAATCAAAGATAAGCCTCTTACCATTTTCTTACATACAACAAATTCATCCCATTGAAGCTCAAGTGATCATGTCTCAGATGCTGCAACTTAGATTGGTCTATTGTATCAATTTTGAATGCAACTAAAAATTGTGTCTTCGTGGTCAAATGAAATATTATTGTGTTTGTCATCTTGACTAATGTAATTTGATTATTACAACCATTTCTATAAAAAATAATGCATTCTCCATTCTCAAACATAACCCTACATCCCTTTTGAACTAATTATCCAACACTAATGAGTTTATGTTTTAAACTAGGGACATTATATATATATATATATATATATTGGATTTTTTTATTGTCACCTTGCCTTGGTGCAAATGGAGATGCATCCTTTACCCATGACTGGTACTTTGTTATTATTTCCGATTCTCACCTCATATTTCGTCGATTCATCAATAATGCTAGAGAACATTTCCTTGTTTCCACCCATGTGGTTGTTAAAACCACTATATAAGTACCAAACATCCTTATTACTTTCTTTTGTTACATTGCAAATGATAAATAATTTTTCCTTCTTTTCACTTTAAGTTTCTTCTCTTTTAATGAAATTTGCATTTTTCTTATATCTAATATAGATTTTTTCTACATTCAAATGCTTATATATTTGTGAAAGGATTCCATGTGAATTACCAACGTTCCTTCCTCTTCCACATGTTCTGAAAAATTGCTTCATCCTCCTTTAAGGATACTATTGAAACTTCCACTTCCACCGCCTCTAGCAACACCTCTATTGTTAGATGATTTGCCTCTTCCTCTGACTAAAACCTAAGATCTAAAATCTTACTAAGAAGAGATTATAGATGATCTATTTAGCGTTTTTTCATGGATTTGCAAGGAACCCATAAGCTCATCAAGAGATATTTGAGTTAAATTTTTTGACTCTTCTATTGCTACAATAATAGGACCAAATCTAGGAGGAAGACTTCCCAAATATTTTTCTATGATTCTTTGATCCTCAAGTGTGTCTCCATTAGTTCTAATTTGATTTTAACCAAGATTATAGTGTGAGTAACAAAATCATCCATTGAATCAGACTCCTCCATTTGAAAATTTTCAATATCTCTTCTTAACAATTGTAACTTGATAAGATTTACCTTGCTTCTACCTTGATATGCATTTTGCAAAGTCTTCCATGTTTGCGTGGATTTTGTAGTTTCCTCTATCCTTGGAAAAATGGATTCTCCCATCATTTCTTGTATAAAGTAAAGATCCTTGGTGTCTAATATAAATGCTTGGAAAATCCACAATATCCATCTTGAGTTTGTCAATGTTTTGGATCACTAACTGGATCCATAATTAGGACAAAAGAGCTGAACATGAGAAGAGGGAAAGCTTGCAACAAATACACAAACGGAGAGAGTAGATAACCCCAAAGGAAAGGTACGTTGACTGGAGTAAGAGGTAGAAACATAAAAACAAATATGAAAAACTAGAAAACATAAATTCCATCAAATAGATAAATATGGATCAAGTTGGTGATCCGAAACGTTGAAAAACTCAAGATGACTACTGCAGGAACTTTCTGAGCATTTATGATAACCACTCCCACCACAGAAATCTCAAAGATTTTGTGTCCTTCTTCTTATTCTCCTTCAATATTTTCTTCTCAGCTCGAGTGAGTGCATTGAATGGAAATTGGTTTGGAGGATCAGGGAAACCATTCTCAACAAACTCCTATAACTCTTGAGAGTAGAAAATGGTCTTCATCTTGATGCAAAAGACACTATAATTCTTTCCATCAATTCATGGTATTTGTTGCCATATGTTGCTACTTCTAGCCATCTCAAAGAAGCATAAGATAAACACAAAATCCTCATAGAACCTACTTTGATACAAATCTATTGGAAAATAAACAAAGCGTGTGCATAAAAACATAGTATAATAGAGTATTAAATTAGAGTATTTGAGACTAGTATATGAAATAAAAACACATATTTATATTGCAAACTGAATTGTTTTACAATGAGTGTTATTTCACATTCTATTCTTCTTATTCACTAATACTAACTACCTATATTCTACATACATTGATGAATACAACTTTTCTATCTTTAACAAACTATGTTACAATATATATATATATATATATATATATATATATATATATAT